>BJBW01016168.1:9903-36098 GCA_004320125.1 Scolopax mira
TGGGGAGAGTCTGTTCACAAAGGCTGGCAATGACAGAACTAGATGACCTTTGAAGGTCCCTTCCGGCCCAGATGATTCTATGATTCTATGATTCTATGATACAAGCAAGAGTTTAATTTCCCACAGTCTGGTGGGAAGAAGAATAAGCAGGAAAAAGATACACAAACAAATACCACATGAACTAAAAATAGGATTTGCTTAATGATTTTCAACTGGTTTGGGGGCTTGACAAATTCCCACAGAATTGGGAAATAACATACATCACCCATTCTCATGAGGTCAGTAGTCATGGGGTTCAAGTCATCAAGCTTCATCCTTATTCCTCCCTCCTGAAATCCACCTAAGGAAACAAAGCACAGGGGGAGGGTAGGGAAACCAAACAGAAAAAGTTTGTTGCTGCCTTGTGAGATGTGAAGGAGTTTCAAGTTCTTGAACTCTCTTCTACACATCTGATCTTTTTTCCTCTATGTGACTAGGAGTCCAAAATGCACATCTCAGTCCAAAATGACACCATAGTCAGGATAAGCTTTGCTCTGGTCGCTTCTAAACCTATGTGGTACCTATGCATTGGTTCCAAAACTTCTTTATACCTTACCCTGAGACCTTAAATTTAGACTTTCATGCTTGCGTCGCCAGTTCATTTTCATTTTGCTATGAAATACCCTTAGCCCCTACTATCACATAATAATTCTATTTTGAAATCTTAAAGCCTGTAAAAATATTTCTCCAGGGAGTTTAATACCATGGTGCTCAGTCTCCAGTCACACCAGGATGCTGTTGTGTAGAAACAGTACAGAAGCCCAGGGAGAAACAGTCCCTTTCCAACATATTAGCTGCTTAAGTAGCAAAGTGCTTTCCTTTCATCTGACAAATGCAGAGTTATGTCACAGAAACATGAGGGGAATTGGTAAATACAAGAACTAACTTTGGCTTTTCTAATTGAAAACCCAAGCCTTTAATCACACAGTCATCCAGCCGATCTCTCTTCTGGATTTGGATTGTTCTTTGTCTAATGGAAAGCCTTTTCTTTATTATTTTCTTTTTAATTCTTAAAGCAGATATTTTGTGCAGTGGTTGCTGCAACGACTCTAACAGGTAACACTTCCTTCAATGTGATCAATTAGTTTATTATCATTCCATGGTGTGACTGTTTGGGAAAAGTTTAATTATGATAAGCATATGCAAAAAGAATTATAAAACAAAATTTATTTTAGTCTGATTTTTGATCAGACATATCAAAGCATATACAAAATAACAAATTTCTGAAATCAGCACTGTTGATCTAATGATACATTAACTCCAAGTTATCCTTAATATAAGAGATTGATACTTTAAGTGTAGGAAGAGTGCTAATGTTCTTATTAGCAATTATATTAAAAAGATCACTTAATATAGTTACAAACTATTGCTTTGTAGGATTTAAAAGCAGTTTGCAACTCTTAAGGACCATGCTATATAGCTAATCTTTTCTGTATGACTAGAAAATGTGCTTCTATTGAAATGCATGTAAATTTTGCACATCAGGTCAGTTCTAAAAAGTAAAGAAAAAAGATTAGCAGTAACTAAATTGAATGAAATATGTACTTACTGACAAAGAACATTGGTATTTCCTAATCCCTTCTAAGACTTTTTTCGGAGTGTGCAAGATTATGGATATTTTTCCTGAACATAATAATATGTTTTCAAGGGTCCCCCACCTGAATCTTCTCACCTTTTAGGAAGAAGAATTATTTCTTAAAATTATGGGGCATTATTTACACTTTCAAACCATTTCAGAAAGAGATTAGTAAGCTATATGCTACCAGAAAGTCACATTTCTGAGAACAAAACCTACCTCCAAAGGAAATTAAGAGTTTTGTGTGGGGTCAGTGTATTCATAAATCACCCTGGAAGGGGTTTAGGTTGCCGATGTTTTGGCTGGCAATTACAGCTAAATGAAACTCTTCCTACAGAAATTTACTTTACTATGTTTACTTTTGTATGGGTCAAACAGTGATGAATATGTGTTTTTCCAAAGCTCAGCAGAGCTATTATAAAAGATGGATAAACTGCTATTTATTCTAGACTTCAGATAAACTCTTGATGTTATATTAGTGAAACATTAATATCTCCAGCGTTTTCTTTGTTGAGCAAAAGTTTCTTGATTATTAAATATGTTGACTTCTAAAACATTTCAATAAATACCCAAGAACTGTTTTGTGATCTAAGTAGTAAAGCAATCTTCATGAACACTTTGGCATGACTCAATAAGGTTGGTGTGCCTCAATTTAATTTTTACCATTTTAACTTTACACTATAACTCTTCCATAAATTGACTTTAGGTCTATCAGAACAGACTTTTTTAAGATACTTTCTTTTAGAGGAAAAGTGGAGATTTTATTCAAATTTGGGGAATCTTGAGTTGTTAGAATGTTCAAGGAAAAGACAATTCCAACTTTTGATGCACCCATCTTTTAGCTTAAGCCAAAATATCATAATTTTTCAGTCATTTGTGTATATATAATGGACAAAATAAGATGAGGTCTGAATATTGGATTGTCATTACAGGAAAAGTTAGAAACTTAAGAAAGTGTTATTATTTCTAACATATGCCTTTTATTTTTTTTTCCATTTCATTAATAAATAATAATTAATGTTCCACACGTTCTTTTCTGAAACAGAACCCCCTTAATTTGTAAATGCTTAATGTAAGTAAATTTGACATATTTTTAATTTTTTTTTCCAAAAATCAGCTTGTCTGAGATGATACAAACTCATGAAAGTTAACATATCAGTCAAGTAAAGTTTTTTACTTTAAAAGAAAATATGATTCTAATAATGACAAACTCTCTGAAGCAACCTGAGATTTGAAGTGGGAAAACCTTACAGAAATGTCAAATACAACTAAAATACAAGCACCAGAAAAAAGTTTCATAAAAAAAGGAAACTTCACATTGCTATAACATACTGTCAAAAGCCTAATTTTTCAGGTAGTTTGTTTCATACATATAAACTTCCCCTACTGAGACCAATAAAGAAAGAACTGAACCAGGCCAGAGAGAAGCCTGAATTCAGCCGTGCACTTTTCATCTCTCCAGCATACTAAAACAATGCTAGATTCTGGATCAGTTATTTCAGTAAACCTTCTGTTATCATAAATATTTTGTTAATTAAAATAACAGATAGTAT
This sequence comes from Scolopax mira, assembly GCA_004320125.1. NCBI lineage: Eukaryota > Metazoa > Chordata > Aves > Charadriiformes > Scolopacidae > Scolopax > Scolopax mira. Next base: position 13,072 of record BJBW01016168.1, read on the forward strand.
AACATGCATTGGTAGTTCTCACAATAATATGTAAACTGCTAGTTGATTTAATATGCATACTAGTAGATAATTATCAATTTCCCACAACAGTGTGCAATCAATAAAACAGTTATTCTTTTAAAGTGCTCCAATTGACCTTTGGATTTCCACCAAAGCGGAAGTTCAGCAGCAAACTGAAACATGAATCATTTACAAGCCTGCATGCGACAGTCTCTTGGTTCAGGAAGTTCAGTAAAAGATCACTTTCTTCAGGAGGAAAAATTACACTTGCCCAACATTTTTTATATTGCATATAGGATCATATTTCTGTTTCATATCCTGAGGATTATGTCCTGGTGTTATTCCTAGGAACCAAAGGGATCTCTGATTCAGCATTTTGCAAGTGTAAATGACTCAGAAAGAACTTCCTTCCAGAACTGCAGGACAGAAGGCAAACTGGCAGGATAGTCCAGGCAATGGGTGGCCTTTGATGAGAGCTGTCTGGCTTGCACAGTGTATTGGGTTTGCAAGGCAATGTTTTGCTAGCAGGGGCTGCAGGGGACTACAGGGGTGGCTTCTGTGAGAAGCTGCCAGAAGATAAAGCCAATGCCAGCTAGCTTCAAGATCAACCCACTGCTGGCCAAGGCTGAACCCATTGGCAACAGTGGTAGCACCTGTGTGATAGTGTATATAAGAAGGGGGAAAAGTTACTAGGTAACAGCAACTGCAGCCAGAGAAAAGAGGAGCGGGAATATGTGAGAGAAACAACTCCACAGACACCAAGGTCAGTGAAAAAGGAGGAGGTGCTCCAGGCATGGATTCCCCTGCAGCCCATGGTGAAGACCTTGGTAAGGCAGGCTGTCCCCCTACAGCCCATAGAGTTAACAGTAGAAAAGTATCCACCTGCAGCCTGTGGAGTCCCCACAATGGAGGAGTTGAATGCCCGAAGGAGGCTGTGACCCAATATGAAGCCCATCCTGGAGAAGGCTCCTGGCAGGACCTATGGACCCATGGAGAGAGAAGGCCATACTGGAGTAGGTTTGCTGGCAGGACTTGTGACCTTTTTGGGGACCCAGGCTAGGGCAGTTTGTGAAGAACTGGAGCCTCTGGGGAGGACTCACGTTGGAGAAGTTTGTGAAGGACTATATGCCATGGGAGGGACCCCATGCTGGAGCAGGGGAAGAATGTGAGGAGTCTTTCCTTAAGGAGGAAAGAGTGACAGTGTGTGATGAACTGCACACCCATTCCCTGTCCCCTTGCATCACTTGTGAGGAGGAAGTGGAGAGATCATGAATGAAGTTGAACCCAGGAAGAAGAGAGGGATGGGGGGAAGATGTTTTAAGAGTTGGGTTTATTTCTCATTATCCTACCCTGATTTGATTGGTAATAAATTAAATTAATTTTACAGTCTGTTTCGCCTGTGGCAGTAATTGGTGAGTGATCTCCCTGTCCTTACCTCCATCCATGGGCATTTAGTTGTATTTTCTCTCCCCTGCCCAGCTGAGGAGGGAAGTGATGGAGCAACTTTGGTGAGCACCTGGCATGCCCCACCCTCCCACAGGGGAAGCTTGACTTGATTGGGATTTACAGTCTGTTCCTTGGCAATTTCAGCAGTGCCTAGCAAAGCACTGTTGGTTAAGTTCACATTTTATTTGTTTGTGTGATTTATTTTCCAGACATGGCTGAGAAAAAAAGATGTTATAATCTTGCTCTGTTTGTAGCCAATTCTGCTCTCATAGAATCATTTAGGTTGGAAAATACCAAGCCCCACCTCACTGCAACCTCCTTTCAGGTAGTTGTAGAGAGTGATAAGGTCTCCCCTCAGTATTCTTCCTCAGTATGTCAGCCCCTCCAGGCTAAACAATCCCAGTTCCCTCAGCTGCTTCTCATAAGACTTGTGCTCTAGACCCTTAACCATCTTCGTTGTTCTTCTTTGGATGTGGTCTAGCACAGAGAGACAAACTCTAGCCCTCGGATCCCCTCCCCATGGGGTCTGCATGTGTAATGTCTCGCAACGGTGCTCCCCGTTCACCCCCTGCTAAACTGTGCTGGCCTTTCAAGTCTACTGACAATGGAGGGCATTCTTAAAGTTGTGATTGTTTTAGACACATAGTCTAAGCACGTCCCCAAATAAACACCAGAAATGGCATTCACCAGTTTAGGTATTACAGAAAAAATGTTGCAGGAACTTACAACTACAACTTAGGGCAAGATGGCCCTAAGTAATAATTTCTATTGCTGCCATGTATTGTCTTAATTAAACATAAATAGGCACATTTGCTATTGGCCATCTGAAGCATCACAAGCTTGTGAGCTATGCACAGATCTATGTTGTATTGTTTTATGTGAACCTGAGAACAGCTGAGTCAAAATGAACTTTATGTATAAAGTATTTTGACACCTCTACTCAGGTGCTGGGGTTTTTTTTTGAGCTTTCAGGGTAAGCAAAAAAGTTTCTCTTCAATTCTCTCCCAGAAAGGTTTGTGCAGCAAAGGCACAGCAGGATTTACAGGCAAACCTGTTCAGAAAACTTCCTTCCAGCAGGGTGGATTGGATGTAGGGACTGTCAGAAAGCTTTACTCATAGGCTTATATTTCCGTGCATAGTAGAGGAATAGCCAAAATGGTATTTCTACTCAAAATCATGTAGCTGTTACAGCATCTTTTCAAATAGTAGTATATATATATATATATATATATTTTTTTTTTTAAAAAAAAGAAAACTAAAAGGGGCTTTGTCTTGAATACATCTAATCTAAATTAAATTTTTTTGAACTGCATTAAAACGTTTTATCTGAATTCAGTTTAACTTTTAAGTGTTATGGATGGTTTCATGAATTTGTGCAAATGTTTTGTGGCCCTCTTTTCCTCTGTAGTCTGAGCTTCTTACTGCCCATACATCTCTCTCGTGATGCATGATGGCATACTGTCATGGCAATCATGCACTACAGGAAAGGCATTCTAACCCTCAGGCAGGAGGGAGGGCTCTAGAATGACAGGTCTCACAAGGCACTTCAATATCACAGACTGATGAAGCAGCCTTCACATGGTCTTCAATAAACTTTTATTCAGTTGTTTTTAATGCAAGAAAACTAAATATGTTGATATGAAAATGCTGAAATGCTGCCTCCTGGTTTGGAGAAAAAAAAAAAGTCTGTTCTGCTTTTTTCCCAAACATTTCAAACAATTTCTCAGAATGTTTTGGCTTTTATTCTGTTCATGGAACAAAAGTAACACCAAAATATTCCAGTGTAGAAAACATTTGAATGAATGTCTCGATCAGTCCCAAAAGGAAGAAAAGATGCTCTGGAAGACAAATAGAGAAAGATGAATTCCCAAAATACAATGATGGCACCATGAGATCTTGTGTACACAAGACTTTATGTGAATGACAAAGAAGTGCTTGTCTTGTACGTGAAGTTGATGAGACTTGAGTGACTCAAATCATCTTTCCTTAGCCTTTTGTCTAGGATGTGCTGCTACTTGTTTCCTCTGAATGGAAGTACTTCCATAAATCTTCCTTTGACACCTGTATTATGTTATTATTGTATTTAGTTGAGGTTCTGGATAATTGTTTTTTATTATTATTTTACTTCTGTGATCAAAGTAGTCAATTGAAAGTAGCTGGCTGATGTTCCTCACAAATTTGGATTGTGGGAAACTGCATGGATGGACAAGTATCTAAGAAGCAATTTGGGTTTTGGCTTATCACAGAATAAAATCATACTGCCTTTGTGCAAACATATGCACATGTGGGTTCCCTTCTTAATAGCTTTTGAGCTCATTGTACTTGTGGAAAACAGCCCTCAGAGACAACTACACTCTGTGAAAATAGGTGAATGGTTGGAGAAAGGAGTTACTGTATGTTCCCTCAGAAAAAGATGTTGGGTGAGCTCATCCCCTTCTAGACACAAGATAATCAACAGCAGAGAGATGATACACGAATGAGCTGGCCATAGAAGTTTCAGATAAGGTTTCACATTTCTAGAGAAGTAAAACAGAAGTGACTTATAAGCCATAGAAACCAGACACCATTCATTTTAGTGCTTGTAATATTTTAACCAAGGTTCTCTTCCCCTCTACCTAATGCTCCCATGGTGGCCATTCATTCTAAGAAGCAAGTTCTGAACATGTATTAAGGAATGGCAGAGAAAGGTCTTTCAGTGAGATTTTTGTTTTCCCGCAGTTGTCCAAAGTTTTCAACAACCTTGCAGCAGTTCTGGCTGGAAAGTATCAATGGAACTAACTAAAAGTTACTAAAAGTTAACTAAAAGTGACTAAAAATATATATTAAGTATAACTAATGTATTTCTCTCCACTCTGTCATGTAGCTATCTCAATATATGAAATGGGGATGCTCTGTCTGTGTTTATGCCACAGTGCTGTGCTAGGAGCAAGGCTGCTACAGAAAGAAGAGTTGATGTTGTATAGGATAAGGTTTATGAATTCTACTTTGTCCTCTTTTTGTTTTGACATTCTGCTATCAAGCAGGTCTTCTGAGGAAAAAGAGATGAAACTGTTAGGGTTTCTAGGTCAGACTGGTATTAAATAGAAACAACTAAAATACTTGCATTTCATAAAGTATAGAGTTAATGCTTCATGACATCTTGATTTAAAACCTTGCTTTCTTCCAGAACTGGAAGGCATTTCAGTGTATTTATTAATACAAAGGCCAGGGAGGGGAAGCTCCAGAGGGACTAAAATCCCTTCTTTAAGAACAATGCTATGCTATAAAAACTGTGTTAATTAAATTTGCATATTCTGCAAAGAGAGATGAAATAACAAATTACTAGGTGATGGGTGTTGCTCAGTCAAATGTCACTTTGACTTCAGTGTAAATGTTCAGCAGAAAGCTTTTGCATGAGATTTATATTTAAGAGGCATACTTCATCCAGTTTCTGGGTGAGGGTGGAATTCAGCCAAAATATGTGAGATCAGTAGAGATGGTTTGTACTCATCTCAGTTGGAAAGCCACTAACCTTGAAAGTTGTTCCCCATTTATACTGTGAATTGAACCTAACACCCATCCAAAGTAAATACTAAATCTGTGAGGAGGTCCAAATCAAAATTTGGATGCCATGGCTTATGCGTAATGTCTAAAATTTTCCTTCCATATCTGGCAGTGTCTTAGATTTATCTCTATTATACTGCTGTCAGTGCTCATTGATTCTGCACACTCCAGCTTGATGGACCATTTAATTAACATTAATCTGTTTTGAATATACAGCCGGCATAGGTAAGATGTGTGCACTGTAGTAACCAGTTTCTTGTTAAAACTATCTTTATACAATTAACTGTTGATAGCCTATACTTCATTTACAGATAAGCTCCTAATAAATTTCCATTTCCTATAGTGGAATATATAGGCAATTCTTATTTTAACCTTTTTTTTTTTTTTTTTTTTTTTTTTACATGCAAGGTCATTGGTGAAGTTGTAGGTGTCATTTCTTACTGTAAAGGCTGATTTCTAAAACCAGTCTGGTAACTGAACTATACAGCTGGTTCTTGAAGATAGGCCTTTGAATCATGTGCCAGCTGATTACTTGAATGTTTATGGAAAATGAATTTGGTGTCATTCCCCAGATGTCCAGCCTCTTTCACCATTTATGTTAATAGACCCATTTTGCTGACCAAATCCAAAGTAGGGGCAAAAAATGGATAGATTGTAGAAATCAAATTTCTGCCTCTCACAGAAATGACTGAAAGGTTGGCAGGATGGAGCAGAAGAGCTGTCACTCTCATAATTTACTTTCAAAGAGGATTTCTTCTTGCAGGAGTCAAGGAATCTGTAGAAAAACTGAATGATATCTTTTTGTCTTGTTCAAAGAAAAGCTTTAATTCCCAGAGGACATGGTGTCTATTAGACCAGTTGTAATGTACATTCAAGGTGAACGACCAACATTAGCCAAGCTGAAAATTATTATAATAGGTCACAGAGGAGTAGCTGGTTAAAATATTTTTTTGTCCTATAATCAAGGTCAAGAGGGAAGAACTAAAGATTTATTCCAAGTTTTTCATGTACATCTGGAATAAAAAATTATTATGAAGGAAGAACAAGAGTCGTCTACTTTCTCAATGTAGGTATCAAACTATATTACTGTTCTATCTAATTTGAATCATTCTTCAGGAAGAGGTGAATATAATGACTCAGAATTGTGGAAGGGGAACTTACTGACTGTAAAAAACATTAATATTAGAAATATGAAAAGATTTGTGGTGTGCCTACCTCTTATGAAAGCTAACCTCTCAAGTCACTGAGTTAAAAAAAATAACACCAAGATTGTGATTTCTAGCTCTTTGATTCTAAGATTATCCAGGGTCCAAGAATATTTCTAAGAGAAGAACTTCAGGCATGGGATACTGCTTACACTGTTGGCCTACGCAGACCATATCTTTACAGTGGTAATCATGGGAGGTATGTGCACTCCCAGGACTCAATGCAGAAGGGAACCGAATACCCATCACATCACGGCTGGAACTTCAGTTAAATAAGTACAAGAAGTAAATCATTAGCTTTGCCTCATGAGCTGATTTCTGTTTTTCAAAAAGGATTTACTAGACAGATCTGTGATCCCACATCTTAATCAATGCTTCTAAGAAGCAGTGACTATTAAATGTAGACCTGTGATTCATATGGTAATCAGTTTGAAAATTTTGGATGCTCTTCAAGGCAAAAAGTCAGATGTCAGGTCTAGATCTAAAATCTCTTGGGATTTCACTGTCATTTTTTGGTTTATGCAGGCAAAGACTCCAATAAGAGATGAAGTTAAAAGAAGGGAAAAAAGAAAGAGATGAACAAGCTCTATGCTCCTTAATTCTCTTCTGGGAGCTGGTAGCAGACATGTCAGCAAAAATAATATTTTGCTGGTGTAAGCGAGGCTGTGGACATCCTTCCTTGTCTCAACTGAACTGAACTGACTGAAGATATTATTGTACCCAGGCTGCCCCTTGTTTGTGTGTCCTTGTCCACAGCCTTGCAGGTAAAAATAATTATGCCACCACTTCTGGATGTCCTGAAACTGGAACCCTGAGTGGACCAAATCCACTGGCCATGCTGGGAGCAAGCGGAGAAGGAAAGTGTTCTCTGTTTTTCCTACATGCAGAACAGAGACAGGAACAGCTCCCAACAAAGCGTAGGCAGCACACAGCTGGGAAAGCAATAGGGCGCTTTACACACCTTCAGGGCTGGTGTATAAAAATGTCGAAAACTTATTTCAGAGTGGGGTGCTGCTGTGGATGCTCCTATATAACGGGAAGATTCTTCTAGTGAAAACAGGTTTAAAATATTCCATAGATAGTAGCATGAAAGTATGTGTTCAAAAAGCCTTCATGTGATGAATATGCAAGAGGTTGTGCAGACACATTTAACTTTGGCTCGTTTTGCAGTCTCTACGTGTTCTGAAGATAGCTTTTATATGGAATGTATATATATAAGATATTTAACATAATCCAGTGCTTTTTCTAAATGAAAGAGCATAAAATATCTTGACTTCCTGTGATGACAAACTTGCAAAAAAAAATAAATCTCAAAACTAATGTATTTGAATTGACTGATATAAAATGGAGGCTTCTTTTTTTAAAGGCTTGAAACATTTTCAGCAGTACAGACACTTTAATTCATGCTCTGTGCTTAACTAATGGCATCTGTATTCTTCAAAATTGTACACTTGGTCCTGTCCTCCCACATGCTCTAACAGCTAACCAACAAAAGCTCTCGGGGGTTTAAAAATAATCTTACTGAGCTAAGGGCAAAGGAGGCTTTTACACTGATGATATGCTACAAGCCTTTTGTAAATCAGTTTATCAAGCCCAAGATAAATCTACAGATAAATTTTTAACTCTAATTATGCCTGTGGTAATTATTAATAAACTGATGGACAGCAGTTGAGTGATCATTAGGTAGTGAGTATTAGTTCTGCAAATGTCTCGTTTATGTTGCTTTTAACATTGAGATAGCAAAACAAATCATTAAAACAACCATTGGCATTTTTAATTAGTGCCAAATCTGGATGATTTTGATGGAGCCTTAATTTTCTAGAGAACTGATACTTCTCATCGTCACTGATGCTAATTGACTGGCACCAGTGAGAAGTTTCTCTGACCACAGTTTTATTTAAGTTTAAGGAGCTGGATTTGAAAATACAGAGCCTAATTTAAGCACATTTTTTGACAGTATAATGTCTAGGACAACATACACAAGACTGATGTTTTAAAAAATGTTTTTAACAGTTGGTACAAATGATCATATCAAAGAAGAAGAAGAAGTCGCCCCTTTCTCCAGAGGAAGCATTTATGTAGAAACTATTTTTATTATCAGTACTTACTGTGTAAGGACATGTGCATTGGCACATGTCATCATACTAAAAATTCCAAGCTTGCAATGCAACCAGAGAAAATATGCCAATAGCTAAAAGAACATTATGTAACATTATGAACATTATATCTATTTTCCTGGCTGTATTTTAGGTTTTTCAAGGGTTTCCTGTCCATGTGACTGCATGACATAGTTCACAGCCATGTAGCAGTCCCTTGCCACTCTGTGACTCTTTGTGCCACGAACACCTAGTCACAGTGTCATAGGCATTCTCTGTGTTTGGGGCAGCTAACCATCTCCTCTTTGCTTCATGTTCATAGGAGTGCTGTCACTATACAGTGTACAACATCATCATTTTAGTGTTTTTATCACTTGGACCATCCATCTTAAGCATTTAGCTTAAGAGAGTTTGAGGGTTGTCCCTGCACCAAGACCACGTCATACAACTTGAGGCAGGGTTGTGGCGCTACCTGACGCTGTTGGATAATCTAAATACTAGGCTGGAGTCATACTTGGGCCAGCAGTATATCCATTCCCAATTTACAGACAGTTGTTTTCCTCTTTGTTAGCCACTGCATTCAATTATTGGTCTTCTGGCAAAGGTAGGATTTTGACAGACAGTTGTCAGGATCGGCATTAGGATCTCTGCTGCCAAACATAGAGGACATGACCTTTTTGCTGTGTAACAACCGTGAGAAGAAGCCTCAGGCCAATGTTCCTTTGTGACAACAAGCTATAATAGAGCCAACAATTTTATCATCGAAGGGTTTTCGTATGTCAGACATTCACCCAGAAATATTTTGAGGGCTGGGAAAAAAAAGACAAGACTGGAAAAACCCCAGACATTTGGTAGCCTTGCTCACAGTCAAGGGTGTCCTGATTTACCCCCTGAATCTAGTGCGATACTACAGCTTACCAGGTGTTATGGGAAACAAAGTCAGTCACTCTTAAATTAAAAGATGTCTCTGGATGCCATGCGTGTCCTCCCAGCTGCAAGCTTGGCTTTTCCCCTGCACCTTGACTCCATATGTTGGAGGGAGGGAGAAGGCAGACACCTCTACATGTGTAAGGACATGATGCAGAACTGCAGTTTCAACTCCTTTTAAACCTTACTGTGCCTGTGATTTTAACCAATGTAAATATGGGAGTCCAATTCCCTTCCGCACCTGTGTTGCTATTCTACCTCCATGGCAATGAAAAAAGGCTGCTGAAATCAGAAGAATTGCATTTAAAAGCAAGAGTAGTTACTGGTGAATCTAGCATATAGTTTTTAACTGTAAGCAATCACTGGAATTGAGCAGGTAAAAATGGACATGGGACTAAGCAAGGGAATAGGGAACAGTAGATTAAAAATAACAGCAGGAAGTTAGAGAAAAAAGAAGGAAAGAGCCTGGGAAAAATAGGGAGGAGGAAAGAGCATGGAAATGGAAGAATCATTGCTGGAAGAGAAGGATGCATTGAAATTGAATTCACAAACACTGGCAGCATAGTGGAAAAAAGAGAAATACAGAAAAAGAGGGAAATGAATAATGTATTGTTCCATTTGCACTTCATTTCTGAAGTGGATTTTGGAGTTATTATAGCAATCTTAAATTTTTCCAGCTGAATTGGAATCAAGCCCTCACTTCACCCTTCACATCCTATTAGGCAGTTCTTAGATCATAACTTATTTATAGGTGCTCATAATCTCCAATCCTGACTATGGTAGTTTTGCTGCAGCTTGACCTTCTTGAGCCTTAAATGACTTCCTTCTGGCACAGACTAAATGCAAGACACCTCGACATCCATCTGAACTTGGACTCCCTTTTCATCCTATTGCACTGAGTTTCCTTTTCCTTCCTTGAACCTCTCTAACAAATGCTCTGTTTACCTTACATCATTTTGCATCATCCCATCGATTGTGTTTCTGAGGCAGGGTTCCATGTACAGTGCCTGTCACATCTTACACCATCTTGCCCTCTGTGCCTCGAATATCTTCTGAATACTCATCTTTTATGAAGTCATGAAAATCCAAACTGATATCATCGAAGTATGTTTTATGAAGTAGAAGCTACATTTGAACAGAAGGAAATTTTCCTGCCAAGCTGTGCCATCAAGATGTAGCCTATTGTAAGACTGCAACCTTTCAAGTACTGTTTGTGAATTTTATGCTCACAAACACTGACCTTGGTGTCTGCAGAGTTGTTTCTCTCATGTGTTCTCACTCCTCTCTCCCACTGCAATTTCTGTTGTGCAGGGTGGTTTTCTTTTCTTCTTAAATAAGTTATCCCAGAGGTGCTACCTGATGGAATCAGCCTTGGCCAACAGCAGGTCTGTCTTGGAGCCATCTGGCATTGCCTCTGTTGGACACAGGGGAAGCTTCTGGCAGCTTCTCACAGAAGCCCCCACACTACCAAAACCTTGCCTTGCAAACCCAATACACAGCCCTACATCTGTTCACAGAGTGGATGGCAGATTCTGCCTGTTGCAGTCCTCGCCAAGAGAGGAAGAGCTGTTCATGCCCAGTGAGAAACTGAATTACAGCCACAGCAGAAGTCCTGCTGTAATTTTATTTGTTTCTCATTGCATTCTTAAAATTATTTTGGTTTTAGCTTAGACATTATTGTTTGGTTTCAGTGATCTAGCAATCCAAAATATTTAAAGTAAGCACTTTAAATAAAACAATACAATAAAGATGGCAATATGGGAAATATGATTAACACATTATTTCAGTGTTTAACACAGGAAAAATACGAGCATTGACAAATTGTCTCTAAGTCATTAAATCAAGTTTCATTGGTTTTAATGGAATTAATATTTTTAAGCTCACTAAAATAGTCTTGTAAACTGGTGAGTTTGGGTTTTTCAGAAAATTGAAAACTTCCATTTGTGTTTTAGAAAATGGTCTTTGCACATTTTAATGACTAACGATTTCTTGTAAAAAAATTTTTAATGTCTTTATTCTGACATTCTGGAGTTGCCAGTTACCAACAGAACCATTAAAATACATGTGAGCAATTAAATGTTTCCTTTGCACCAGGAAAGTCTGAATCCCAGTGAAATTACCTATTGTATCTGAGGAAATGTGATGTTATAAACGAGGCTGTTAAAGCCTGCTAAGATTCAGCCTGTATTTCTTCTATGTGTAAGAGGAAGCAATTATGTTGGGAAGACGGGGCAGGGAGGTAGAGATGCTATTTGGTATTTGCCCACAATCTAGAAGCCTTACTCTATTTCTTCTCAAGCATTACTTGAATTAAACATCCCTTGGCTTTTGGAGACCATTGGACCCCTATGTCTACAGCCTGAAAATTAAGTTACAAGAGTGTGGGCTATGACTATGGTGGTAATACTAATTCTCTAGTCTAACCTTTCATCTTTGTCACACACTCATTTCTGGTACCTCAGCTTTCTATGCTTTTTAGGGTCCTACAAACATTGAAGCCTTGCAGGCCCACCTAGTACACACTTTCACACTTTCACATCTTCATCTGCCTCCCATATCCCACAGACACCAGAAATCAAATTATCTGGCCTTTTATCAGACTGTTAAGCAACTGCATGACCATGCTGCCTAGTGCTCCCATGGCTGACAGCAAGTTATATGAGATCTGGAACTGGAAAGCCATATGATGTCTACTTCCAACTCAACTAGACTTACCTTTCATCAATATCAAAGGGAATTAACACAGGTTATGCCACCCGGTAACCTGCTTCTGCCCATCTTACACAGTTAGCAGCTCTGGAGAGCCATCCAAGGGTGGAACAGCCCCTATGTAATGAGATACACAGTTTCTGGTAGGACCAAATACTCAACCACTCAGACATGTACATCAGGAACAACTACCATTATATATTAGCTTTTTTGTTTGTTTGTTTCTGACTATGACTATTTCTGGCTATTCAGCAGAACTGAATGCATACCATCAGACTGTGAAAGAATTTTTTCCCCTCGGCATATAAATGTCAGCATTTGTATCATTTTTATTGCTATTGCTGCAATACTACTGGCCATCTAGCTCATGCAATGAATGGACAAGCACATATAAGCTTTGGCTTCTTCTGTTACGTTATATTGATGCTATACCTGAGTATTTTACAGTTCTGCAACCAATTACAGTTTGTAAAGTATTTGGCCGAAGTCTACAGTCAAGGACAGCCCAGTGTCCCATCTGCTCTTGGCAGTTTTAGAACAGGGAAACCAAAATGCACTAGTGAGACTTGTCCTGCCACATCTGACACAGACCACAGTGTGTACAAAACCTCCAGAGGAGGAAAGTGTCCTTTCTTCTTTCTGCCAGGTTTCAGCTCCCATACAAAACAGGGCAACTCTGCCTAATTAGCAGCAAAAGAAAAAGCTGTCTTTTATATGATGGAGAAGAGGTATCTGTCCCTATTAGGAGAATAGCCATATCCCCAGGGACTCGTGCTTTTTACCTGTCCTTTTTGAAGTACCTGTACCCGAAAGGCAAAAATCTCATCCTTCTCTCTCCTTCTTGACCTGAAAGTCTTTTAAAATATTCCCTTTGGAAATCATGTCCATGATTTTCAGAACATATGCTTAGTGTGGCCTAATACTCTTTCAGATCTTAAAAAGGTCCAGATACTCTGTTCCTCCACATCCTTTTGGTCTGGGAGCTCTCCCTGATGCAGACTGCTGCATAGGGGCTACAGAAACCATGAACACGCTGCAACACATCTTCTCTGATTACGGGAAGTTTAACAAGAGTGGGCAAAAATCCGGCACAGCAACTTGGCACTAATGTTCGTATTTTTCATGTCTCGTATTTCATGGCCTTATACTGCCAGTTTGAGCCTGTACTGGGAGCCTCAAAGAAGTCTCCCAGGAGTAAATCTTCACTTTCCTCTGTCTCCCAATATGCTGAAAAAGAGGAAAGGGAAGACCCTACATTAGAAGTCAGGCTTCTGCCAGATCACTACTCAAATCACTTTGCAAGTCTGGGCTCACTTCTCTGCAGACCTTGACCCAAGAGAATTGCCTGGAGAAGATATCTGGCCCCAGGCAGCAACACTGGGAGGCTGGCAGAGATAGCTGTCTGCTTGATGATTGCACCCTCCTGTCTGTCTTAGATGCTTGACCTATATCTCTGTGGACAGAGGACATATGTCTTCTTCATGTGTCCTTGGAAAGTAAAATGGGTGTTTGAGATTAGTGGAGTGATGGTGTGCTAAATACATCTGCTTAGTGCCACACTGACCCACACTGGACCTAAAAAGTGGTCTAGTCTGAGTATTGTAACTACTATAGGCTGTTGACCACAGTCTGCAGCTATCAGGGCTTGAAATTTGCCTATTTCCAGGGTTGATAGATGAGGATGAGATTGCAGTACAGGTCTGAGGAGCTGTGAGTGTGACTAGTACAGTATATACCCCTTTACTCTAACTGCTTTAACACTGAGTGGATAAAGGGAGAACATCTAAGATGCATACGTGGAGATGACTGGGAGAGGGGGAAGTCTTTTGGAGAGCCTTCCTAGACCCAGGCACTCAGACCTGCCCACTGGCTGCCGGTATGCCCTCTATTAACGGCAGTGTGCAGAGCATGTCCCCTTCCTAAAGATGACATAGTCTTCCCTTCAGCCTTCCTCCCCTCCCTGGCAGCACGCTGTTGTGGTTTAGCCTCACTGTACCCACACCAGCACACTCACACAGCAATGCTGCAGAGCTGGCTGGGTCAGGCAGCTTAGCTTTGACTTGCCCTGAAGAGGGTGAACAGTGTCACAACTGAGGCCACAGGTTGGGCTTGGATAAAAACAGTCTGTCTCTTGTGTTTTGGAAACTAGCATGGACAGGATGAGTGGTCTGGCTTGATCACAGCTGCTTTGTAAAGGATCTTGTCCAGCTTTTGGTGGTAAGGGTAAATCTGCTGCACTGCTCCAGAATGAAGGTTTTTATCAGGGGAATGAACATAGAATCATATAATAATCATACAATCCTTTGAATTGGAAGGGGCCTTAAAGATCATCAAGTTCCAACCCCCCTGCTATGGGCAGGGACACCTCCCACTAGAGCAGGTTGCTCAAAGCCCCATCCACCCTGCCCTTGAACACCTCCAGGGATGGGGCATCCACAGCTTCTCTGGGCAACCTGTTCCAGTGTCTCACCACCCTCACTGTAAACATTTTTTTTTGGTATCTAATCTAAATCTCCCCTCTTCCAATTTAAAAGCGTTGCCCCTTGTCCTGTAACTACACTTCCTCATAAACAGTCCCTCTCCAGCTCTTCTGCAGGCTCCCTTCAGATATTGAAAGGCTGCTGTAAGGTCTCCCCAGAGCCTTCTCTTCTCCAGGCTGAACAACCCCAGCTCTCTCAGCCTGTCTTCATAGGAGAGGTGCTCCATCCCTCTGATCATCCTCATGGCCCTCCGCTGGACCTGCTGGACATGTTCCACAGCGGAGCTTTATTTTGAAGTGAAACGCTTTCCTGATCTGTGTGTACCAGGCCTGGGACAGAACCACTGTGACCAAACCATCACCAGCGGTAAACTTTTGTTCATCCTCACCACCTCTGCTGCTGTTACAGCAGCCATGAGAAGGTGAGAGCTGGTCTGTCCAGCAGCACGTGTCCCAGCATAGGGCACACGCACGGTGCCTGTGCCTGGCAGCAGAGAGTGTGGAGGGGCAGGGTACCTCAGAGGACAGCAGGCAGGCAAACTGGAATCCAGTGATGTCCTGGGGCCATCTGCGGATGCTGTGAAACTATCTGCCTGCCTCCAAACATTTCCTCGCAGACTTATCAACATATAGGCAGCAAAAAGGACTGCAGAGTAGGACTCCTGCAAGAAATTCAGTCCAACAGCATAAACACAGCCTCTCAGTACATATTGCCACTGTCAGTATTAAAGGAACTAAAGCCATATTTTGTTTTTCAGGATTCAGGTGATAGATACCTCTAATAAGAAATTTAGCCATAAAGCATCAGGACCTTATGACAAAGCACTGTCATTCCAATATATGGGGTTTATGCCCTAAATATCACAAGTTTTCTCTCTCTTTTGCATGAGGTTTTGTGAGCAGAATCATTGCTGAAAAGAATCCCAACTGCTTTTCCATCAAAGACGCATGGTGCCAGCACATATGTTCCTGTCTGAATTGTGAAATGGAGAAAATGGAATGTGAGGCAGCTGTGACGAGGTTAATAATAAATTAGCATTTTATTATTGGAGTGTGAAGAGGGAGGTGAGAAGCATTATTAATTCTCAATCTCCCTAAAATGTCTTAAGAAAACCAGTCAGTTATCTTGCAACTTAACATTTTTGCAACGTTGCTTAACATTCAGCTACAGTAAGTGAGAGTGCTGGCTACTGTGCTGTACTTACTAAAGTCAACAGAGCATTACAGAAAAAGATTTATGGTTACTAGCAGGTAGGGAGGGAATAATGTTTACAACAAAAGGGAAAAGAAAATAATTCACAGTGTAAATGTTACTTTTATTTAGTTTGCACATAGAATCTATTATTTACCTACTGCACCAAATTCAACATGTAAGTGTTTCTAAAAAAAATAATTCTTTCATTCAGGAAATGTACTTTCATGTAAAGAAATTAATGACACATTCATTTTTTATTTTACTGACTGATTGTCTCAAGACTGAAGACACATCTATGGTTTTAAACACCTAAGAATATAAACTGCCCTAGGTTACAGAGACTAATTTCACCACAGTTGGTGAAGTTTCTTAGTGTTCATAAGTGTATGAGAAAGATCTTTTGTTCCTATTAAATCCCCATGCACTCAAGGATACTGGACTCTTTTGACTGTTGCATGGTAGTCTGCTTAACCTCGGAATAAAGCACCAGGAAATGTGGGCTTATTGAATAATATGTCTTTAGTGATGTATTCTGAGTATAGGGCTTTATCAAAAAGATAAAGCCCATACAGACATCTTCTCAGTTCCCCAGGCTAATTGTGTATTGGGATGTTAGAAAAGCGAACATGCTTTTGTGTTGTGGCATTAGGTATGGAAGGTCAATCTGGGTGGTTTGTGAGCTGGAGGAAGCAAGTTGATAATGAGCCCAGTTTAGCAGGAATCTCATCTTGATTCTTCACCCTTCTGTGCCAACACAGGCCTTCAAATATCTTCCCTTTAAAAACACTTCAGGAACAGTATGATTTCCACACTGATGCAAAGATAAATAAACCTTGGCAAAATATAAGCATTCCTGTTATACCTCCTCCCATTTATTTATCACCAATTTCCCATATTTTAGGGGTGATTTTCCCACATCATCTGTATTTGGACTGCTCTGAAACCTGAACAGGCATGAAAGAAATCTGCTGTAGGAAGGCAGACTGTTCCTAGTGTTTATGCTTTTCACTTACTGGCAGTAAGAAAGAAACCTCTGAGAGAATGGTGGCAGTGAGCATTGGGGAGAAGGCTGGAGAAGAAATCAGTTTTGTAATGTTCCAGAATAGGCTTGAAAAGATTCTTTTAGTAACCTTTCTACCAGGCTCAAAGCTTTATCTTGTTGCTTTTTGACTCAAGTGCTTAGCCAGTATTCAGAGCTGTGACCAATTACCCTGCTGGTAGGGGAAATTGATTTTTACAATAAGGTCTTTCTGTAGCAAAATTCAGTCTATTTACGAAGAAATTTACACAGTGTCCTGCTTGTGTGGACATACTAAGACCAAATAGCAGCAGGCAGTTCATTTCCTCACTTTTTCCAAGCTGCCCCTTCCAGTGAGTTTCACCTCAGGAGCTCAGTCCACTCCTTCCCCTGCAAACAGAGCTCCTTAGGGTGACGCCGCTGCCCTCCTTTCCTTGTGCCCTTTTGCAAAGGGACCAAAGATGCACATATCTGCTGTCAGTCCATCTGTTAGGGGCTCTGGCCGTGCCATTCCACCTCCTGGCTAAGCTTCAGGTTCAGCTGCTCCCATGTTTTGCAGGAACCAAGGCCACCCTGCCTGCCCATGGACTCTGGCCAGCTGGTCTGCTCATGACAAACACTGGCTTCCCCAGCACACCCCCCAGCACAAAGGGCTTCCTTCTAAAATTCCATAACTTCAGTATTGGGAATATTTGTTTCTTTTTGTGTTATGGCTAGCACCTGCAGAAAGTATAAGAAAAGCTAACAGCTCTGAATCCCCCAGGATACAAAAAAATAGCATTGGAGGCTATTTAATTTTACACAAAAGGCTTAGAGATCTAGATTTTCAAAAAGCACAATTGGTCAGCACAATTGGATCACTTAAGAGAAAACACTGCAAAGTTTAAAGCAAGTGTGAATGTGAAGCTTCCTTAGGGAAGGAAAGAGAGTTCTGAATCAGAACTGATTCTGCTGATCAGAATATGGGAAAACTTCAACAGGAGAACTTGAGTAAATGTCTTACTCAGTAATAATATCAATGATCTATACTTATAAACATTTGGGTTTATAATTTTTAAGTTGCTAGTATATAACCTATTACTATTTATAGAAGGTAGTCAAAGAATTTAAGTTAAAGAATTTAACTTAAAAACCTAGCTGTGGTGTCATTTCAATAGTATTCTACTTCTGAGACTGTTGCCCTCATGTGCATCTATAATGAATAGAAAATTTTCCAACTGGAAGAGCTATCCAAAGAAAACCAGATTTTTTGTTTCACGACTAAAATATCAATATTTAATAGTAGTCAACAGACTGAGCTATATCTGTGATAGTGCAGTTATTTATTATTTAATATAGTAACTAAGGCTTCACGGCTTCACTGTAACTGCCATGAAAAATGCTGACTTTTAAATACAAGGTATGAATGAAGTGGAGGAGACAGCCTCACTAGTTCCTTTACACTGAAAATTTTCCTGGTGTGAATTTGCCTAGATTTCCCACTGTTAAGGACACTGCTGTTGTTTACATAATGCTGAACTTGGTTTTCCCTGCAGGGAGTGCATGACACACAAGCTGAATGTTTTCATAATTGCAACAACAAAACATGATGCTGTTTAATTTTCTTGCATTTGTAATGAGACTTTATTGACTGTTTAGTCTTGAATGCTTTTATAAAATGTTGCCTGCTACACTGGAAATAAAAATCACACCTGTTTTCTTTGTATTCAGATCAATGAAGAACAGCATTTGAGGAAATGCTACATCAGATCCATCATCAGTACTCTTCATATTTATAAAATAAAAGATGACTAATCTGTTACTTTGCTGCTCTGCGGAGCTAGCTATATAATCTCTAAGTACATGATTTAAACTGAATATTTACTAAAAAGAAGTATTTTCAGAGTTTTTCATATGGATACATTTAGACTCTACTGAAATTAAGACATGGCCTTTTTCTTTTTTTATTTCCATGATTTTGTATCACCTGATTGCTGGAATTCTATCTTCTGTATTCCACCAGCGAGCAGCTACAGCAGCATTTTGGGTTGGGGTTTTTTTTAAGAATTATGACAGTTAATCAAATGGTAAATGGGTTATTTAAAATATGTTTTATATTTTTCAATTTACCAGTCCTTGATGATGCCTTGTTTCAAATTGTATTTTTCTGATTAAGACACTGTGATCCCTTTGTATTTCTGCAACAGTTAACTTGACTTTTTAAATTTGTCAGTAATTATTCTTAAAGGACTGTTTGCTAAGCAAGCTAAATAAATGTAGGTAGTGATTCCACCTGTGGTAGAACTCAGAGGTCCTGTAGTATAATCAGTACAATCTACTCTTCTGAGTTAAATGTGCACAAAGAGGAAGATTCTTACAAGTTAAGCTACTTTGGAGTGGATGAAATATAGGTCAGATAACCCCCCAGATGAAAGACTGTCAGTATAATGCTATGAAAGTGAAATGTGAAGGTAAATTTCCTTCTCCTTGCAGCTGCTCATTGCTAGCACTGCTCAGTCCTTGGGAAAAGCCAAGCTGGTGAGGAGAGGTTATGGGTATGGGATCATACCTTTTTCCTGGCAGCCTCTGAACATTGGCATCATTATAGAGCTCCTTACAGTGGACAAATCTGTGTGGTAGCCACAAAGCATATGTGCCCAATTCCAGATATATTTAACCTCCTGCATCCACATGCATCACAGGTTTTTGGTAAAAAAGCACTGGAGTTACCTGACAGGATCCTTCTATGTCATCTCTGGAGCAAAGCACACCACCCGACACACATTCACGTCTGCCCCAGGGGAGCAGCTGAGCAACCGTGTGTGACAGACAGTAGTTGTCTTCCTAATCCCCTGCAAGACACTCAGAGACCACAGCAATAAACACAGTGTAAAAACATATCTTGAACAAAATAGAATTAAAGTCTGCTCCCACAGGAGTTCATGGGTATTTTGTTGTTGACTGCAAATTCATGCAAAATTCCACCTATGCCATTTCAAGCTAACTGGAAAATTTTCTTGAAAATTTCTATCACATTTTGAATAAAATATTTTTTCTATATTTTTTTTAATATACTTAAGGCTTTCTCCATATTTAACTAGACAAGTTTGGATTGTACTGTTTATCATTGTACTGTCTCACTGGAGAGGGATCTCAAACGCATTTTCTTGTTGACTATGGAATTAGTCCTCTCTCCATGACTGCTGAAGTCCTATATAGTTTTAAAGCTGTATCTAATAGCTATCTAATCAAATTCTTAACTAAATAATAAGGTATCATATGCTTTTGCATCTACATCCTTTGATTTCTTGTTATTAGTCCTCACTGGTGTAGATATCTTAAGTTTACTATAGTTCAAGATATGTTTAGCAAATTGTAATTACTAGTGTTTCTTTATATATAACAAAAAAATTAATCAGTCCATCTTTTCATTTCCAATTCCTTAGATATGATTCTGGTTCTCCCTTAGCTTACAAAATATAATTACAAGTCATTCAGTAATTTTATTAGTGAATACCTTGAAGACTATGGGATGTATATCTTCTAGACTGGCTCATCTTTATATATTCTGTTTCTTCATGTATTCCCTTACCTGCCAGATCACCAGATATAGTGACATAATCTTCATTTCTTAATTATTAGTCAAGGGGTTTTTACGCAAGACATATACCTTCTGAGCAGTCTGTTGAACAGATCAGCAACAAGTTTAAAAAATAAACCATTTTACACTGGGAATATTATCTGCTAGTCATCTAAGAAGAACAGTAGGAGAATAAATACCTATTTATTATTTGGAGGAACGCTATGAAATGAACAAGCATAAAGACAGAATGAAGGCTGTTACATGCATCCATCACTAACATTTATTCGTTTTTGAATGCACTGCAGTTTAAAGATTTTATAAAGTACTTTTTCCCTTAAATTTGCATCCCTACTCTCTGTGAATCTTTACTTCATGGATGCGTCTTTTGCTTTTGCCCTGTTCTTGTTCTTTTGACAAGAAAGTTCATGAATAGGTTTTCTACTAATGAGTTACACTAAGAGCCTACTGAATTTCCAGACATATGTTTCATGAATGCACTTTTCTTTCACAGAGGCAGTTCTTTAATTCAGTTTGCTATATACATCATAGCACAGTTGAAATCAGAATCCTTGAACTATGGGCACTGTGCATTCATACAATGACACATCCACCATCAAAATCTTTCAATGGAAATGGTGAGCAAAGGGGCATTACCCCATTCTTTACCTTGGAAACTGAGATTCAGAAAGGCTGTTTTTTCTCAAGGTCACTGAGGATAATTGTAGCAGAGTCAAAATTTATTTCTTGATTTAGTGCCAGTTTGTGACAGCTCCCATGGAAGTCCTGTCAGCAGTGCTCTAATCTTGTAGTATTCTTGACTTTCCTTTTCTTCTTTTCTGGCAAGTCTAAATGTCACAGATTGTCTCAGAGAAGACTAGATCTTGCAGCTAGGCCAGATTATCCTATGCAGAATTGTCTGTACAAAAGTGAGACTTCAGTCTGGGTCCGTTTAATGCAGTTCAAGAAGGCAGCGAACTGAAATATATGTGGTTCCATTTCTCCGTGCTACTGGTTGGAAGAGCAAGAAATTAGTCAGTAATGAGCAGAGCTTTAAAGTCTGCAGAAAAGTTGCAGCAATATGTGGAGCCTTCAGTAACCTTTTCCTTTTCAAGGACAAGTGTCATGTCTGAACTGAGTCTGGCCAGGAGAAGCCATCATGTTTGCTGCAAGCAGCAGCCGAGATGGAGGTTGTCTTGATAGGTTTCTTGATGTCCCAGGCTGCTGGAATGAAGTTTTATAGTTCTGCCCCTATTTTCAGAATGTTTTATCTCCTCCTACAGGAAGAAATTGCCAGACCAAGGCAAGGATTTTCTCCTGCACTTTATGTCTACATTCAGGCTAGGAAGTTGAAGTCTTCCAAGGAAGCAACCAAGTGAGTTTTATATTCTCCTCAGTGTCTACAGCAGCTTCTCTAGAAAGCTTTATCTGTTTAGAGGATTTAGAGATTAGCAGCATGGCCAGAGTGTATACTGTCTGGACACACAGATTAAGTGTGAGGAAATATTGTCTTCCCCTCAATTTCTATCCTTCCAGATCTGTGATGAATAAGGAGGGGGAGGAGGGCAGACAGGGGACTGAAATGAGAGATGGGTGCTGCAGTGTCAGCTAGCTGGGTTTCTGTGACACAGCCCCGTCATCAGGGACAGGATTGCAGATAGTGATGGAGGGTTTATTACTGACAGAGCCTTTGTCTTTACACTTTTGCCCCGGACAGTCATGAATAAACAAGTAAAATCTGAACACTGTGAAAAATAACAAAATGCCTTTCTGAATTTTAAGAGCCTCACATGCTAGTTCAGAAGAAAACGATCCCAGCTGCCAGCATTTCCAGGAGTCCCAGATATCCCCTGCAATGCAATTATGCAGGCTCAGTAGAAAACTATTCTGCACATTTGGAGCTAAAGGACAATATAATAAATGACTGCAGTAAACTACATTGCTATTGCATCAGATTGCATCTGAGTCCACTACTAGTGGGTTTTCTGGTGCTGGAAATCTGTCCTTCAGGATCTCATTGTCCTCTTGTTTGTTTGCTTACATCCTCCTTGATACTGCAATACCAGTGCGAGTCCAAGGTAGATTAGAAGCAGCTGTTTTGTAGCAAACAAACAAAACCCCTTGTCTATTAGCTGTTATCACTTTTTTTCCAGTGGGAAAAAAAAAGCCAGCTGTCTGTTTGCAGACCAGCGAAACTTCATCAAGTGGTTGAACTTTTTACAAACGGAAAATGTGGAGCTTGATCCAAGAGTGATTTCAGGAAAACATGTTATTAGTGGAGCTTCATTTACTTTGAAGAACAACACTAATCCCTAAGTTCATGAGACAGCCTGTAGCTCTAAAATCCCTAAATATTGCTGATGTTATTATCATTGAAAATATTTCAGTTTTATTGTGCTACTGCTCACTTGGAGTGTGTCAAAGACTTCTACAAGCCTGACAGGAATATATTGAAAAACATCATTTCAATAAATAAGCAGCATAACATAGTACGACTAAAGCTTGAAAGCGAAAAATGAAGTGCAAAACTGTGCAGCACAGTGGAAAACTAAAATGTAAAGCAAACGAGTCTTGTCCTAAAGGCATTTTGTAGTATATTGAAGCTCATGCTAATTGTACCCCACGATTTATGACCTTTGGAAAAGGGGACTGGCAGGCAAGGAGGAATACCAGGATGCAGTGAAGATATGCAGGGGAAAAATTAGTAGAGTCAAGGCTCAAGCTGAGCTCATCTTGGCCACTACAGTTAAGAATAACAAAAAGGGTTAACAAAAATAATAAAAAGGATTTTTTTTCCAGTATGTAAACAGCAAAAGGAGGATTAGGGAAAATGTGGGCCCACTGATGAAT
>BJBW01016175.1:0-50890 GCA_004320125.1 Scolopax mira
CAGCAGGGGAGTTGGGCTGGATGATCTCTATGGTCCCTTACAACTCTAAAAAATTTCAGTGAAATTCAGTGAAATCCTTTGCCCCTTTCCACATAGCAAGCTTCTAGGCTAAAAGTCACCCAAAGGGAAGTGAGATCAAATATCCTTACAAGATGCTTATCTACCCTATTCTTTGACACCACAAAGAGCCCTCCAACATGCTGCATTGCCAGCTGGAAATGACTGGTGAGCCTTGCCTGTGCCTCCTCCTTCCCCAGAATCCCCCACCTCCCCTGGTGGTCGAAGCATCACCCATGCTAACCTTGCAACAAGTGTCTCCTCCAGGAGAACACAATTTCCTCTTGTTCCAATTGGTTCCAATTGACCTCAGCAAAGCAACAGCTTCTCCCTCTCTGCTGCCCACTTCATTTGGACAAGGGAAATTGAAATGAGACATTGCATTTCCAGTTGAACAAAATTAGCTTAAAAGCCCAGTTAGAAATTAAAGGTGCAACCCAGTGATGTGGCACAACTAGCCTCCCCGGAGACAGAATATTTTTGGAGTCTCTCTGGTGTTTTGGGACTGCAGAGAAGGTGAAGTGTGGTGCCAGGATACAGCAGAGGCCGTGCTCAATGCACTCACCGTGCTGGGTCACGGAGCAGGACCCCACACCCCACTCAGAAAAACACTTTCCCAGACAAACAATAAATACTGGAGCAACAAATACCCAGTGGAATGGCTGCAGTCTCACCCCAACGTGGGGAAGAGCCAGGCCAAGGTGACCTGGGGCAGAAAAACTGGGAGCAAAACCCCATTCGAGCAAAGGCAGGGCCAACGATGAGATGCAGAAAGGAGATGAGTCATTGAATGAAGGCGTCTGCTTTTTCCAGCACATGTGTGGAGTTCTTCTCACCTGAAATCAGTTTTTGGACAGCCTAGAGAGCACATGCTGTTTCAAGCCAAACATGCCCAGGTCACTCTCCCAGGCGGGGAGTTATCTCAGGATTTATTAATGGGGAAAGCCAACACACCAAGACACTCAGCGTCTCCAGCTCAGCAGCGTCGTGGCAAGAAGAATGGAGATGGAGAAGCAGTGACACCCACTGTGCTCCTCCCTAGGGAAATAATCAAAAAGAAAGAGCAAGACCATTGCCTGCAGCCTGGCACCATCCAGACAGCTCCAAGCCCGGGCTGCCCTCCCTCCCACGCCGAGATGGGAAACCCATTAAACGCTGCAAGCAACGAATCCTCCGCTGCTCCTCCCTGGAGGCACTTTCACAGTCAACTTGAGGAAATTGTTCCTGATATCCAGCCTAAATTTCCCTTTGTTGATTTTCAGTTGAGCAGCGGAAAGGTGGGAGCTTTAATGAGACAAGCGGGGCCGCTGCAGGGGAAGGAGCCGTCAGTTTGAGCGAGGCAATGCACAGAGCTGTGGTTTAAGTGGAGCAGCTATTGCAAAAAGCCCAGAATCCTACAAACTTGGGATGGAAAAGGTCTATTAACTTTCCCAATGGACTAACATGAGATTGTTCCCCCATTTTCTAATGCTTCTCCCAGTCCAGCTATTTGATTGGGACCAGAGCTCTGCAAAAATATGAAGGGCTTGCTATTTTTTTTTTTTAAAGAATTGCTGCATGTGGAATAAAACATTGGACTTTATAACTGGATTTTCTTGTCTCATCCAAGGGCAAGATTTTTGCTGGCTTGCCTGTTAAACATAGCTTCTTCTGCCCTGAAAAATGCAACAGAACTCTTCTGGCAGGGCACGATGTGCGTGGCAGGAAGTTGCTACCAGCTTGTGTTTGAAAATAAAAGTTTTGCAGGGAGAGAAATGTGACACAAAACTGCAGGCAGCCACTTTCTGGGACACAGGTGCTGCTCAGGAAGACATCACCCACCTCAGACATATCCTCAGAAGAGCCCAGCACAATGCTGTTCTGCAAACTGGCACTGGGAGAAGTTTGATGGATGTGAAGCCAATGCCATCCTGCTTTCCCCCCCAACCTGCCCCCCCCCCTCCTTTAGCTGAGGAAAAGGCTTTTCATCATCATCAGATAAGACACTGCAATGCTCACAGGAGCCCACCCAGGACAGGCAGATGTGTGAGTAAGGGGTGTATAAAGGAATGGCAGTGCAGCCAAGCTGGCTTGGCCATGGGAAGAGTGTGACATCTATAACTTCAAGCAACTGGGACATCAGGTCCTAAAAATCCAGCTTGGGACATGCGCTTCAGCAAGCAAAGGAGGAATGGTTGGGACCAGGAGCGCTGGGCCCCTCTGCCTCACTCACCTGAAGAGCATCAGGTGATGGTCTTTGGTGGGTACAACCCTGAATCCCTAAAGCAGTCTCTCTGCTCTGGGGCTGCTCCATGGGGTAATGAAGATCGCAGGCTGTGTTGCACTGCTCCAACCAGACCCCTTTGCAGTGGGCAGGGGATCTTCCCGATATCCCCGCAGATCCCCCTGGGGTCTGGAACTGGAGGCATCGCAAGAGACCTCGCTGGGCTCACCCATCGTGGCTGGTGTTTGTCTTAATCACACACTGTTTTCTTAAATGTCAGACGCCTGCATGGCAGTAGAAGGGCGCTTTCCCACTCTGCTTTTACAGGCCTGTAAAGGCAAAGTGGCTGCACGCTCCCTGGAAATGTCAGGCTCCGTTTTCCTGAGTCCCTGCTATCCATCAGGTTTTACCAGCAAATAGGAGGGTGCTGAGGGAGGGGGCTGTGGGGGGGGGGCACCGCTGCAGTGAGCCCCCATACCCTTTGCTGGGTCACAGAATCATACAATTGTCTGGGTTGGGAGGCACCTTTCAGATCGTTGAGTTCAACCACCCACCTAACACTGTCAAAACCCATCACGAAGCCGTACTGCTAAGCACCACATCTACCCCTCTTTTAAAGACCACCAGGGATGGTGATTCCACCACCTCCCTGGGCAGCTTGTTCCAATGCTTAACAACCCTTCAGGTGTAATTTTTTTTTCCCAAGCATCACAGCCACCCCCCAAAAAAGTAGCACCCAATGTCCTGTGCAGAAAGGGGCCGGGGGGATGAGGAACTTCAGCAAGACAGACCCCACCGCAAGGTTAGGAAAACCCAGCCCGCTGGGTTTTGTTGCAGGACTTAGCAGCAGGACAAACCTGAGTATAAGGGAATGAAATGGAGACTTTTTTTCTCCATCTACCTCCTAGACGTGGGGTGAGGGAGCATATTGCACGGTACATTGCAAGTTTGGGATGTGGCAAGATACCAACTGCATTTTATGTGTTGCAAAACCACCTCCCTCTGTGGCAGCTGAGATTTCAAAGCATAAGCTCTGACCTTGGTAATATTTTTTACATATTGAGTCACTGCCGACAGTGGAAATATCAGGGAAAAAGGGCTGGGATTTCAAAGATTTTAATGCATGGCTGGGTCTGCTAAGAATCGGGACAGCCCCAGCTGCCAGTCCAGCCCTCCAGCCCTCTGCCACTCCTCGTTATAGGCACAAGGCAACGAGATCAAAAAAACACAATGTATTTTTGTACAATGTAAAGTCCTGACACGCCAGACTGGGCAAGAGGAGGATGAGTATTTGAAAACCTGCCGGGATGCAGCAAGCACAGCTCTCCGCTTGTAGCCCTACAAGTGACAAGTTTGGGCTGAGCAGGTGACTCCCCGGTTTTTATAATCCACCTCCAAGGCAGGATGTCTTGAACAAGCCAGCCCCCCCATTACTCTTTTATTTTTTACCCTCTTACAGAAAAAATCTGGAGAGATTCCTGTCCTTTTCCTGGGAAAGCGAACGTTTGAGAAGCAAGGGAGAGAGGGGACTTAGCAGAGAGCTTTTCCCACTGGTGGGAGGAAAGCTAGATGGGCAGACAGATAGAGAAAGAGAAGAATACTTCTCACACATGCCATCCCACCCCATCTGGACCCTTCAGTTTGACCCCTCAGCCTGAAGGTCTACCCTCTTAGACACTTTACCAGATAGATAATTCGATTCCCCAGCTCTCCTTGTTCAGCCGGCAAGGGAATAGCTGTCTCTGATAGCCCTGATTTGCTAAATAAAACACTCTTTAAAGGCTCCCCGCAATAACATTTGCACAGAAAATTGACATTCTTCCTCCTCCCTTCAGCCCTGATGCTGTTTGTTTGTGAGTTAATAACTTGGACGCTCGGCTGAGCTATTGATCCCTTCTCAGTACAATCATTCTTTTGGGTCTAAAATACACAATATATACAAGAACATGCTAGTGATGGCAAAATTAACTCTGCACTTGCATGTGGCCTGATGGCATTGCAAGGGGACTCATGTCCTTCCCAGCTGCTCATGATGTCCTCTGCAGCTGCAACCCTATGAGGCTGGATGTGCTTCTCCATCCTTCTCCATCATCAAGGAAGCAGTGCTGTGGCTTGCAGGCAGAAAGTCAGCTTTCACAACCCGAAATTATCATTTAGCCTTAAACATTCATCACCCAGCCAGGACTTCATAGCAGGATAGATGGTCCGTGCAGGTGTCTGGGATAGAGATCTCTGGCAGCGGAGGTGAGTGTGTACCATTAGTTATAGGAAGGGCTCAGAGCCTCCATTTCCTGGCCAAAGGAAAAGGGGCAAGACCAGACCAGTCCCTCCATCCAGGGCAGGATAGTCTTTGGGATTTTGTTATATTTAACAGAACTTGGCATGTCAGAGGCAAAACAAAGCTCCGGGCTTCACCTATTTCCTCCTGTGAGCTCTCCCTTGAGAGCAGATCTCCCTCCAACACCCGGTGTAACAAAACCTGATGAAAGGAAAAAAATTAAGATCTTCGCAATGCCCTCGTCCTCCTTAATTGTTCCTGTACCAACAGGGCACTGCACCACCTCTCCTGGGGGAATCCTCACCTGAGTTTCCCATCTTGTATTTGTGCTTTGCAATCTGCTCGCATGCCTCTAGCTAATTGTTCTTCAGACTGCTCTTTTCAGGGGAGATTTTCATGGCAAACAATCAATTTTTCCCAAGTTGCATTTTTGTTTTTTTCCTTCAAAGCCTTTGATGTCTGGGAAAATAACAGGCAACCTCAACACACGGCTGAGCATCAGGCGAGGGCTGGGAAGCACTAAGCGGAAATGCATTTAGTTGTCTGGGTCAAAAACCATTTCCTTTGTTAAATGATTATTATTGTTCCAAGAGGATTTCATTGGGAATTGAGGGTGCTTAGATAGATGGATTCACAGGTTTGCTGAGCTTCTATAAGGGTCTCTATATCCTCCACCATAATTCTACAACATAACTTCCAACACCAATAACTCCTCTATGACTCCCAACAGATATTCCTGTGCCTTCCAAAGCAATAACTTCTCAATGAACTCCAGACCTGCCAAATCGACTGTTTTCCCCCTGCGGACGCCTGCTTTTTGGCCCTTCTCACCACCCCCCTGGGAATCTTGACCCATTTACCTCTCCTTCTGGTTCCAAGCTCAGTGCGGGGGGAGATGAGATCAGAAAGCGATCTGCCTCGGACGTCAAGAAATAGCTCTGGCACTAAAAGCTTTCAGTCATCTCCCATTTTCCTGACTGCTCTCAGCAGCCGAGGATCCAGCTCTGGACCTGCTCGCACCAGGCATCCTTCTGAGCAAACCTTCCCCCATCACACACCGCCCTTTCTCACGTCGCTCGCTTCTTCCCACTCATACCTGAAAATTGTTATGAGTGTGTCGCAGGTCTCCCCCGGAGAAATTACTTAGGTTATTCACTGGGGCTATAGAGAACAAACACTTAAATAAGAAATAAATTGCAATGCGTTTTCCTGGGTCGCCAAGCCTCCCAGTTCAGCTGTAAGAGCAGCACACCAGGCACAGCGGCACAGAGCTGCTACCTCTCTGTGCACTTGATCTTAACGATGTGTTAATTAAGCTAAGGTTAGAGCTGCTCGTTACCTTATTATTTTTGGTTCTATCACAGTAATGCTCAGCGGCCTCAATCAGGAACAGGCTTTTTTTCCCCCGCCCCTCTCTCCTTTTAAGTCACAAATTATTTCAAGATCTGGTAAAAATAAATGCACACAAGCAGGCTCTGCTCTTTTCCAGCGTATTTTGCTCTGTGAGGGAAGAAAGGTTTCAACAGTGTGTTTGAATCAAAAATGAACATATGCAAGAGGGGAAGAATGATACGCATCAGAAGTTACTCCTTTTTTGTTGAAAGGTTTTCTTTCAAACAAAGAAAACCCCCCAAAGACTAATCTCACAGCACTAGGTGCTGCGTATGGAGTCATTTCATGCTGCAGACCAAATATTGAGCAAGCTACGAGGCTGCCCAAAGGAGGACAGAGGAAGGATAAGTGATTTGGCTTCGTTTTCAGGCTCTCCAGTTGTGATCCCCCTTGCTGACCTGCAGAATCCCCAAGCAACTGGGGCTGAGCTCGGCCGGCTGCCTCTCAGGTCACCCCTCGGGCACACGGACAACAAGCAGCCTGAATCAATAACCATGTTTTAAAAGATGACACTAAATTTGCCAGTGAACACGTTAAAGGAGATGTAGGTCAACCCGTGCCAGGCTTCCTTCACGTGGCTGCAATGAGTTGCCAGTTCTCATCAGCCTTTCGTTATGCCTCCTGTGGAGAGGGTACTGGGGGGAACTAGGGCTGGCGAGCAGGAGCTCTGCAAACCATCCCAGTCTGAAAGCACATGGAATCCAGGAGGGAGAGGCAGATGGGGAACACCGCTGCGGCAATTCGGGCAGGTCCTCTTGACCCCAGGTGGGATGTGGGTGCCCATCCTCAGGGGAAGATGCTGTTGGCCTGGGATACTGGAATAGCATTCCCCATCCCCACTCCCATCCAGCCAGGAGGGAAACGGGCCACAAAAACCTCTCAAGATCTTTGCAGGAGGGGCCAATGCTTCTAACAGGGTGGGCACCTCCATTGCAGGTACCCTCAGATGTTGGTGTAGGGCCAAGCCAAGGATTCCCAGAGCACAGACTGGTGTCACTCCCCCGGCTGCACCCGAGTGCCCAACAAATGACCTGAGATTTTGAAAGAATCTATCGTGTCCACACTACCCAATTACTAGGAAACAATCAATCCGGTGATAGACCTCAGGACCATCGTGGAAAAATGTGAAAGGGAGCCACCTGCTCAGCACAGGGCATAGTTTCTATACAGGATTTGCAACCCAATCTCGCATCATTTTTGTTGAATGGGAGCCAGAATTCCTTTTCCCCCTGGTTTTCAACCCAAATCATCCTATGCTGTTTCTGGCTGCTTCCAAAAACCACTCGAAAATGTCATTAGGAAATGAAACCTCTAGAAACTGTTACTGTTTCCCTGCCCTGTACCAAAATCGTCACTTCCCTTTGCATTCATTGCTGCTAACCTCATTGGGAAAGAGCTGGTTCTGTCCTGAAACTTAACCCTTAACTTCAGAAAACCTCTGGAAGGGGTGGGGCGGGAGGGGGAAAGCCCTTTCAGGGGGATAACGCATAGGAAAAAGGCTTCAGAGAGGCTTAAACAGATAATGGAGCAGAAACGGCTCTGGGAACTGGGGCGAGATAAGACTTTTCTGGGGGGCACAGTGTCCCCTAAAGCAGCAAGTCCCGTCCTGGCTCTAGCTCTCCAAAGAGGTCCCGCAGCACAAAGCGAGGCAGGCAGAACACGCACCGACTTACTCAGGGGCTCTGGCATCCAGGCTTCGAGCAGGAAGGCGCTGTGCAACTGCACTAATTATCTGCTGAACATCTGTCTCTCCCCTACTAACGCGGGGCCGGAGGAGTCCTCCGGCATAGCTGAGGATTAGCGCTGGAAAAGATTTTGTTGACTGCGTGATTTTGCACAGGAGGTGGAGGGGAACAACAACAGCAACAACAACAAAAAACACACTGTCCTGCAGATTCCCTGGAATGGAGGTGTTTCAGGGCAAATGTCTTGGATGAAGGAGAGTAATTTCTGGTCGAAATCAGGGACCATGTTGCAGAAAGCCGGGGGTGCTTGCCCTTGCTCCAGACCAGGGGGGAGCAGGAGCTTCCCCACCTCCCGAGCAACACCAGGGCATCTATTACAATTCAGAGGGTGCTGGATTGTGATCCTCCTCCCTCCAAAACTCCTCTCACATTTCCTTAGATGAAACCAAGCTAAAAGTCACAGAATCACAGAATATTCATGGTTGGAAGGGACCTCTGAGATCATCAAATGCAACCACAAAAAAAACAGAAAACAAAAAAATACACCCCAAAAATCAAAACAAAACAACCCACAACCCAAACCAACACACACCCACCTCACAATGTGACAGACAAAACCCAACAATCTTAGGCACTAGAGCATGCCCTGAAGAGCCATATCTACAAGTTTCTTAAGCACCTCCAGGGATGGTAACCACCCTCTCCCTGGGCAGGCTGTTCCAGGGACTGACCACTCTCTCAGTAAAGTAATTCTTCCCGATATCTAATCTAAACCTCCCCTGCTGCAACTTCAGACCATTTTCTCTGGTCCTGTCATTATTCACTCAGGAGAACAGGCCAACCCCCACCTTCCTACAACCTCCCTTCGGGTAGTTGAGTGGGCAGTGAGGTCCCCCTTCAGCCTCCTCTTCTCCAGACTAAATGTGCCCAGATGAAACCAAGAGAAGATTAGCTGAGTAAAACCACAGAGGTACCAGAAGAGCTGGATATGGCTGGGGCCTCCCCACACCTCTCGGTCCATGCCTGGTACATAGTGATCGGTGCTGGAAGTTGGAGCTGCCTTTCAACACAAAGTTGCTGGATTTTGGGAACCCTGGACAGGATGAGCTCTCACTGTGGAAAGAGCAGGAGCAGGGCTTCCACCCCGGTACCTTGTCTGCAGGCTTTAAGCAGAGGTTAACTCCCAAAGACCAGTCTGCTGGTGGCTTTTCAGGGACCGCTTCACTTCCCCAGGATGAAGGGGAACTCCCAAGTTCACCAGCAGCTCCCAAGTTACAGCTTTTATGGACAAATCACTCAAATTTCAAGGAGGAGGGAAATGAGACTGGGCTTTAGATTTACAGCCTTCCCACATGGGGAGGGCACATGCTGTAAGGCTGCACCATGGGCATGAAGGGGAAAGAAGGCTGAACCTTGCCTGGTCTGCTTCTCCCTGCCCAAAAAGCTGGAAAAAGCCCCAAAATAAGAAGACTTCCAATTGTGGTATGGTACCTAGGGGAGGAAGTACATCCTCCTCACTGTCTTGGCTGCAATACGCTTCTCCCCAAATCCCTCTATAGCCATGGAGAGAGGAGGCAGCACAAGGGATCTCCAACAGGCTCCAGACATCAATTACCCACTAATAAACTGAGGAACCTCCTTTCTAGAGACCATGCTCTAGAAAGGGACCTTTTTAGAGAGGCAATGGAGGAGCTCTGCAACATCAGGCAATGGAGCTGGGTGGTGGGAATACATCCCTCATCTTCCGTTTGCATTAAGAGGAACAATCTGCCCAACTTTGTGTGACATCTACCACCCATGTTAACGAGGTTTGTGGAAATCTGTGTGCAAAAAGCCTGACAGAAGCCTGAAAAACAAACCCGTGGTGAAGAGAAACAAATCCCCTGCTGTTTAATTAGCGCAAATGTCTTGTAAGCTGGGAATCTTTTTTTTTTTTTTTTCCCTTTAAGACCATCAGGGGCCAGAAACTTGCACAGTAACACAAACAAAACGTCCCTTAAAATCAACTGGTGCTTTTGGCCAAGCAGAAACAGTTGGGATTTCCAAATATCGCCCATGGGAACATCAGCCCAAGCATTCTCGGGAAGCATTTTGGAGCCTGAACTGTCTCCCAAGAATAAAATCCTTCAGTCCAACACGACAAAAGAGCCATCGCATGACAGTTTCTATCTCACAAGCGCTCAAATTAAGCAATCAATCAAACGAGCAATACCCTGGAAAACAGCAGTGCGCGGTGCACATTGTACCGGCAGTGGGTGAGCAGAGCTGACCTGTGGTTGCCTCCCATCACACGTGGGCTATTTTGTTCCCTTCTCCACCAACGTCCCAGCAAGTAGAGGTTTCATTTTGGTTTTGGCCTTTTTATCCAAGTTTGGGGAGTAGGACCCTTTCTTGGAGAGAATACAGGTATCCAGCAAAAGCATTTACTTTGGACTCGGCCTCTACATAAATCAATGGTTATTCTGCAGGGACATGACAGAGCAAAAAATTAGATGTAAAATTTGCCAGACGGCGAGAAACGAGCTAGGAATTGTTGCTATCTCTCCTGGGTCGGGGAGGGATTCCTGTCTCAAAGGTTCGGGATTGCGTGTGTGCCTCCAGCTTCACATAATGATGTCCCCCGGGGCAAAACGAGAAGGAAGACTATTTAAAACCTCCCATGACTCCTTGTCTTCCATCTCTTTTAATTGCTTCAAAGGACATTACCGCTGCTCGTTCATGGACCAAAACCCCAGGAGGTCATTTGTGGAGCCCGACACCGAGGATGAGCATCTGCTCAGCACCCAGAGGCCCAGATACGTTTGCAAACAGATCGGGCAAACGGCTGCGTGTTTGTAAGTGTATTTTAAAAATCAGATCCTGTTGGCAGGCAGCTCTCAGACAGCAAGCGGGGCCAAATCCCATGAATAAATTGCTTGGAGCGAGTGGTTTGACGCGCCATTATTCATAACTAATGCTATCCTAGTAAACAGAAAATGGAAGCCAAATCTGCCTGTATAGACACCAATGACCTCATCTGTTTTCATCCTATTTACTGAGCAAAATAAGAGCAGGGGAGACCTACCACCATCCTCTAAAAGGGGAAATGGAGGTGTTGGAGGAACAAATATTCCAGGGTGAGGTGGTAGTTGGGAGAGCGGGGACATGAACTGAATTCAGAGTCAGAGGAGAAATTTGGTCCCACCAGTGAAAAGACACAAATGAAATCGAGCAAGCACTGCTCCCATCTCTAAGCATCTCCTCCTGAGGGCTATGAAGAACACCACTTGCCTAAGCCAGAAAGCCAGAGCTGGAGCCCCACTGAAGGTGGGGTGCTCTTCTCCCATTTTCCAGCCAGCATCTCAAAGCGGGTTGTGCAGAGATTTTCGGGAACAGGCAAGCTGCAGGGCATTTCCCTAGGAATAACCAGGGAAGTTATTAAGCAAATCAAACCAAAAAAACCACAAGGAAGTGAAGAGGGAGCAACCGGCTGCTCTTTCACCCAGCACAGCAATCGCAGGCTGCCCAACACAACCGCCAACCAGTTGGTGTAAGTAAAGATGAGACACAGCTCTTGTGGTGCTGTCACGCAGCAAAAGCCAGCAGGAGTCACTGCACAGAGGGCACAGGAGTGTGAGCAAAAAACCACCCTGATGGCTGAAGGGAGGGGACCTTCAAGAAGCACAGGAGGTCTCCTGATGCTGAGGTAGCCGCCAGAGCAGCAGCTGCTTGCAAGAAGCTGTGAAGGTACAAACCACAGCACAGTCATGATATTTCTGCTGTCTCTCCTACTTTCTTTAAGAATTCTATTTATTTCGATTTGGGCAATATGTAGGAAAATTGTGAACATGTCTGTGATTACTCTTCCCTTGCTTCCTTTGCCAAATGATGCTTATTTTGAAGGCATTTTAGCTGCAAGCCACTTCCACAATGAAGGGTCCAGCACGGCACCTCCAGAATTTACCTTAGGGAAAACCAGAACCATTGACCTGAAGACTGCCACATTCATCTCGAATGCAATGGGAAATACTTCTGTAAATGACAAAGAAGATTGATTACGCTGCTTAAAAGTTACAGCCCATTAAAAAAATTGCCCTGATTTGAATCATTGACTTTTCAAAATAAATACTATTCTTTCATCAATAAGCTCAAAATATAAACTAACCACAAAGCCCTTTGGAAAAAAAGAAACATAAAAATTATATCTTTACACATTAATAAGATCTATTGATCTAACTGTAAGCATATGTCCACATACATAATTTTACCATATCACACATCAATAATACTCTACACTTTTTTTCATATAAAGCCATGCTATTCCTGTGAAATCAAAGTTCTAAGTATTTCTCTAAAAAGGCCCTTGCCATTTAAGTGCACAATGGGTTGCGTTTCAAAGTATTAACACTAAAAGCAAATTTGGTTACGCAGACCCATATTAACCATTCATAAAGTGAATAGGGCAGAACTGTAGGCATGTCAGAAAATAGAAACACTTTGATTCCAAATAAAACTAATGGTATTTTCTCAGCCTCCTTTTGCTATTACTTTCTTTGCATCTCAGACTTTAATTTATTAAGCAGCCAAAGCTGCTCGGGCCGAGCACGGCGTTGCCAGCTCGGTGTTGTGGATGAGGCTTATCACGCAATAATCTATTTATTAATGCTTTGAAGAGGGCTGAGCAATGCGGAGGAAAAATGGACAGATGACAATATTATTTCGGCTAATCAAGAATATGATGGATAGGGGAGACCTTCAAAGCCAACAGCAGCGCCAAGGCAGCAAGGAAGCCTGGCGTGGTGATAAATGCAAGGCACTGCAGGCTGTTTGCAAGGGAGATTTTGGACTCATCATACACACTGATGCAGTCTAAATTAGCTGAAAACAGCCAGCAAAGTGATGTCAGCCTTCGCTCTGTGGCCATGGCTAAAATGGCAAACAAAATGTGAGGTGGTGGATAAAGACCCAGGATTATAAAATTATGTGTCGGTGTAAATCAGCGATATGCCTTGACCTGGAACGCTACGATCAATTCTGGGTATGGTGCATTAAAAAAAAAAAAAGAGAACGGAAAAGGGTTTCTGTTCAGAGATGGGTAATAAAAGCGATGAGATGTAGAGAAAAAGCAGAGTGCTAGACTAAAAAATCTGAGACTTTAATTTACAAAGGAGGCGGGTGAACAGGAAGGAGGCGCAGGGAACAAGGAAAAACAGCCAGCAAATGCTCTTTGAATACCGTAAGGGTAGAAGAAGAGTCTACAAAACTAAAAAGGAGACTTGAAGCTGCACATGTGTGCACAGCCAGCTCCTCACAGACCCATGACCAGGGAGAGTAAAGAGCACAAATTAAATGCTTTGGTTTCTAAGAAGACCCACAGATATGTGGTGGCACTGGCAGGTGAAGCAATAGCCATACCAGGGAAGAGAGCACCAAGGTCAAGGGAAAGAAATGCCACCATGGCCAGTATAAGATTTTATGGCCAAACCTGCATCCAGCCAGGAAAACACAACCCATTCCCCACAGGAAGTTGCTCCAGGCTGGGCAGAGCCAAGGGTCAGCCCGTGCCCTGCAGCAGGCAGGACCTCCTCTGCACCTCTGACTGATATTTTAGGCATTTTATTGACTTGGGTTCTCCCTCTTCGCAGGTCTCCCTCAACCCTGGTTGAGGAGCTTAGCACATCGCTATGAACGCACTGTCCATGCTCAGGCCGCTGCTCACGGTGGGGAAACTGAGGCAGAGCCCCCCACCTTCCCATGGGGATGCTCCTCAACACCACGCATCCCGCATCCACCAGATGCATCTTAAAACCACGGTTACCCTGGGGCAGGTGGGCAGGAGGACACAGATCTGTGCATGTGTCTCCATCTCTCTCCCCTCCCCATTCTTCCGAGGTCCGGTGATTTCCCAGCTGATGAACACATTACCACCTCATTCGGCAACGCCTCTGAGGCGCTCACGTTTCAGGCCCCGGCGAGAAAAAGATGAAGTATGAAAATCCCTTTCCTTTCCAATCCAGTCCTCCCAGCACCGGCCAAAGAGCGAACACAAAACGCCTCGGAAAACACACAAAAAACACCGGACGCGAGAGGCTGTGCCGAAGTCGCACCATATGCAGGTGTCAGGGAAAAAGGTCTCCTGTCTCCCACGCCAGGCTCCTATCTCCATCATACAAAGCCTTCCAGTGCAGGGTTGCCACCTGGAGATACCTCCAGTTGATACCTCTCCCGCCACCAGCTTGTTGTCAACCTGAACCAGGAGGAGAAGTGGTGGAGGATGTGCCCAGCCATGCCCATCAGCATTGAAAAGTATCTGGAGGAGGTATCTAGCCTTGGAGGCTTCAAATATGTCCATGCTGACATGAAGAGCTGTGCGTATGAGCTCCTGCCAAGATATCATCTCACCGTCCAGCTACAAATATCACTGGGGGCATTTTTATCCCAGGCTTAATAAAAGCACAGTCCCCTTTCCCTGCCCTTGGAGCTGCAGCAAAGGGAGAAAGGCATGGGGTCAGGGCAGGAATTAAACACTACCCCAAGGCATCTCCTGGTGACATCCCAGTCTGCAAACAACCACATTTCTTTTCAGAGGGTGCAGCACATTAAAAGACATGCAACACACCAGGAACTCGCCCTGATTCCACAGCCAATGGCTCCGAGGCCGCTGTTTTGGTCTATTTAGGAAAAAGTGAGACAAACATCCACTTGAGGTGACAGAGAGAATGTCCAGTCCTGCTCCAGAAGAAGAAGGCACATCAGAAAACCTTCCCCCTCATTCAAGATCCTTAGGGAAAGGCACCAACTCTGCCAGCTCAACAGGCCAACGGAGACTGATGCTTCTCACGGAAGATCACAAGTCTCCTTCCTGAAAGGCTTTTTGGAAAAGGAATGGGATTTATAGCAATTACAGCAATTATAGTTCCTCCCTCCAACACCCTTGTAAACCCAAGAAGAGGAAAAAAACCCCACAGTTCTGCTCCACACTGTGTTTTTCACCCTGTAAATAGAAACAGGCTGGCTGATCACACCAAATTCGTGCAGGGTTTTGTGGAAAGTCCAAAAGAAAATGGGACAGAGGTTTGTTCAGCGGTGACAGCCCAGTCCTGCCTCTTTGACATTTGCTCCGAACCAGTGAACTGCACAGCATTTGAACTTTTGTTTAGACAGATAGGCCTGTGTATTTAGAAATCCTTGAAACTCATCCATCTGCAAAGACAGCAACTCTCGATAATGCAAAAGCTCCAGCCGGGATGCTGAGCTCAGCAGATCTCTCTACAAATGATTCCTATTAAAGTAAAAAATTACAATGCAAGCGTCTATTAGACAATCCAAGCCTGACATAAAAAAGGAATTAAAAAAACATAATATGTTCATGCCAGCCATCTTTATAGACCACTGAGGAGCTCAGGGAAGGCATCCGGATGCCTGTTCTCCATTACGTGCTCGGTACCCAAACCCACATGGGGCATCACACCCTCCACCATGGCCCAGGGACAAGAGACCTGGTTTCCCAGGACCTTTTTTGCAGCTGTGAAAGCTTGCAGCTTTTATTTTGGTTTGGGTTTTTTCCCTCCAATGTCAACACTCCGAAACCTTGGCCTTGGGGACGTGGGACATGCTCGGTTTTTTTCAGGCTGATTCATCCCCCAGAATATCAGCCAAGCACTGAGAAACTCAACACAGGTGATGGGCACAGCCATACACCAGCACTGGTCCCACCAGCACAGGCAATGAGGCATGTCCATCCACACCAAAGGAAAAACACAACCATCATCCTCACCGAGAGCATAAAGACCACCTGAGGCCAGAGGGGGCTGAAGGAGAGCCCTCCCTGTGGTTTCCCAGGCTGTGGCATCAGGGTGGAAGGTGCTGGGGAGACACCCCCCCTTCTCTGGTGTTGTGTCCCCTCTGCCCCCCGGCATGCCCAGCCGCAACAGCACACTCAGCTCCCAGCTCCCTGCCCCCTCCAAAAGCCTAAACCGGCAGATTATCACGTTAACGCTTCAAATGTTTAATTTCCTGCTCCAATTACACCGGTTTTGCAGCCGAAGAGGCGGGAGTGGTGGTGGGGAAACAAACTCAAACAAGCCGGCTGGTTTCCCAAACAAACCCAGAGTGACTCTGAGACCCCCGGGCTGCCCGCCCCCGCCTCCCCAGCCAGGAATAGGAGGGAGGAGGGGAGGCAATGCCCAGGTGGGCGAGGTGGATGGATGGAGGGGTGGGAGCCACCCCAGTGCCCACCCCTCGTCGCTCTCCGTCCCGCCGGTAAAATGAAAAGCTGCTTTTGTTTAGCGGCGGCTCCTGGCGATCTCCACAGCGCTGTGGAAACATTTGCTGCACGAATGAAAAAAAAAAAAAAAAAAGAAAAAAAAAACCATACAAGGCAGCTGGTGTTTGCAGAGGAAAACGGTACCCTGCTCCGGGGCCGGGGGGGGGGGGGGGGGGGGTAGAGCACCGACGAGAGAAAGGGGCAGGAGGAGGGCAAAAATAGTGGGAGTAGGGAGGGGAGGGCGTGGGAGTGATGGAGCGAAAAGACGGAGGGATGAAAAGCGCAGAGGGAGAGGGAAGGCGAGGCGAGATCACAAGAAAGGGGGGGGGGGGGAAAGACGGTGGGGAGAAAATGAGGACCTGGATGAGAAAAGGAGGACGAGGGCGAGGAGGGGAAAAGCTCTCAGGAAACTTCGGGCTGCGGCTGCGTGCAAGGTCCAGCCGAGCTGCCTCTGCCTGGACGCTCCTCCTGCCACATCCATCGGGTTGCTCAACCCTCCCCAGAGGAACAGAGAGATCTGGAAGGAGAAAAAGATATCCCGGCCCCGGCGCCTTGCAGGGCAGCGAGTCCAGCTTGAGCTGCTTGCAAGGGATTTAGAAAAAAAAAATAAATAAAAATAAATAAACTCATCCCCGAGCAGTCGCTCAGCCTGAAAAGCCCCACCAGCTGCTTGCGGGGAAGAGCAAGGCTCTGGGAATCCCACGGAACCCCATGGAAAAAGCACAAGGACGGCCCTGCAGCATCCCACTGGCCTCGGGGTGGGGGGAAAGGTGGACATCCCCCCCACCACTCGGCTGGGCTGGGGCAGGGGATCCTGGCTGCCGGCAGAGCCAGGGATAACTTTCCCCTCGGTGCCCTTCCCGGAGGCCGTTATTAATAGCTCGCCTAGTGCCCGCACCGGGCTCACCCCAGCACACGGGGGGGAAGGAGGCGAGGAAAAAAAAGGACCGACCTTGGGGTCGGGGCCAGGAATAGCCGCCAGCAGCCAGAAATAGCTTAGCGCCATGTTCAGCCCTGGTTCTTCGAGAGCCGCTGGATCGGAGCACGGTGCTTCCAAGATTTCAAGCCCTGGCCAAGATAGGATTGATTTCCCCTTGGGATTCATGTTCCTGCTGCCCAAGACATCCCCTCCCTCCCCTTTCCGCCCCCCCTCCCACCCCCCCTCACCCCATTCTCCATAGCTGCTCTCCAGCTTCAAAGAAGCTGCCGGGGTGGACGGAGCAGGTGGGAAGGGGGCAGGAAGGCGATCCAGCGGCAGGGAGGGGACGAGTGACCTCTGGAAAATGTGCTGGAAAAGCAAGGGAGGCAGGTCGCGGGGAGGGAGGGGTTTCAGCACCTGCTGCCTGGAAGCCTGAAGCTGACCTGGGAAGGGGCGACGCAGGGGAGCAGATTCCAGAGGATTTTGGCAGCGGGCGGTGATCGGCGTGCAGCTCGATGGCTCCTTTGGGTGCCTGCGAGAATCTCAGCACATGAGATCAACGTGCACAGCACGGAGACCATCACGTGTGCACCTCCATATCCCAACCCCACACCCCCACCTCCCCGAGGGGGCTGCACGTGGGGACAACCTCCTCCCTGCCCTGGCCATGCAAGGTGTGGGCATCCTCCCTATCCCTCCAACCACCATGGATGAACATGCGTGCCCACTTGTACCCGCAAACACAAAAACCTGGTTCACGCCACCACCGCATCCTGCCCCCATACAAAGGAAGGTCCTGGAAGGGCCTACCTGTCAACAGCCTGGACCTCAGCACATATTCCCTGCCCACCTTGCTCCACGATCAGCTAGATGCTGCTCCCAGGTCGGAAAATGATGGCTGAACCCTTCTCGCCAGGATCACTGTTGGTTATGGAGACCATGGGAGTGGGAAGGTCTGATTCTGCTGCCTCCAGCACCAGCCCCAGAAGCCCAGCCATGGACAGAGGTGGCCATTAATGATTAACCCTCAAGCACCACATCCAGGGGCCAGCCCTTGGCCGGACAAGTGAAAGATGAAGGCAGACAGGGGAGCCTTCATCTTCATCTTCAGTCCATGCAAAAAGCTGAAAGTCCTGTCTGAGCTAGCCTGCTGCCTAGCTGGCCAGCAAAGGAAACCTCCTTGAGTTTCTTGCAGAGAGGAGACCCTCACTCCCCACCGAACAAGAGGAGATTTGAGCAGCTCTTCTCTCATCCTCCCTGTGCACTGCCCTCCCTGGAGAGCTTCCCAGTCATCTTCAGGGTGCTGAGGAAGGGATGCTGGTGTGGCTGCATGGGTTAGGACTTCCTGTCTTCTCTTTTGCACCATCACCTCTCAGGACAAATGCAACCTGTCCCTTCCGCAAGGTCTCCCTGTGTGGCCACGGCTTGCCCATGTTCCACTGCCCTGGGCAGTGCTGAAGGGCTGAGCTACAAGACAGGCTGGACATGGGCTTTTTTCCATGGAGTTTTGTGCCCTGTTTCAGAGATGGAGGGGAATCCAGTCCCCACCTGTTCCTGTCCCCCAATTGGATCATGGCAGTGTGGACCCACGGCCAAGCACTAAACCAGCTCTGCGGGCTCTTTCCAGAGAGTTCTGGAGGATACTCCAAACAGCATCCATCCAACTGCAAGGCACCAGATACCACAGGTGACAGCTGGTGAGAATATCCCACCACTTGCTCCATAAAGAGCCTCTCCTGCCTAATTTCCTTGTCCTGACAATGTTCTCCCCAGCCCCTGCTGCTTTTAGGCACCAGTGCTGAGGATGGCTGTGTGAATGCATCTTTGCCACAGAGGGCAAAGTTGGACAGGGAGGGAGGCATCCCGGGGAGGTTTCCCAGCCCCAAGGGGATGCACAGCATCAGGCAGGTCTCACCAGGTGGCAGCAAGTTCTGCTCATGCAGCTGGGGATCTAAGGAAGGACCAGAGAAGGCAAAGAGAGAGCAAACAGAAAAATAAAGGATGCCCTCAGCAAAATGCTGAGTAGAAAACATGTGGCACCAGCCCTCACCCTCCTACCTCCTGCAAAAATACACAACTATGTTGGTGGGGTGGGGGGGGAGGTTGTACAGGGCTACTGGGAACAGTTTCTGCAGGTGGTCTCCATCACCCCCAACTGTCCCATCCTCCTAGGGCAGCTTCAGACATGGGCATGAAGGGTGACTGGCGGGATCCTTTCCCTACCAAAGTAGCCCAAAGAGCTGTGGAGCCAGGTGCTGACACAAGCACACAAGTCTACAACATCCACCAGGCAGGGGAAATTGTCCATCCAACCATGGAACACCAAAATCCCCTCCCAAAAGCCATCCAGCATCACCCTGAAGCTTCTCCTGTTTGCAATACGCCCCTAAGCTCAGACCATGTCGACCCAAGGACCTGGAGAGCGTAGGCATCAGCTTTTTAACAGCATCAGCTCCAGGAGAGCCATGTCCTGGTGGGGCCAGAAGAAGATCAGGGAGGTTCATGCATGCACATCTGGGGTAGAGATGGCCCCGAGAAGCCCATGGAGGCTTCCCCTTCCACCCCAGTGTGCAAAACTCAGCCTCTGGTCCTGGGACGGGTTGTGGGGTGTGGGTTCTTTTTTTTGTTTAACAAACTACTCTCCAGCCTTGTAAGGCGAGTCCTCACAGTGCCCAAATAAGCCGCATATTTTTGGCTGCTCTCCCTGCAGCCTGGGGCTGGCCTTTGGGATGCGCACACCCTGCAGCTCTCCATGCCCTGGTAATTGAAGAGGCTGCCACTCCTCCGGGTCAGAAAAGGGATTACAGGACACGCTTAAGGGCTTGAATTCATAACCTTCAGCCTCCACCACCACCCTGAGCTCGGGTCCCTCCCACCTGAATTGCAGCAGTGGCACCGCTAGCCGGCAGCACCACCAGCCATGGCCATCCCGGGCATCCGAAAGGGCACGGACGGTGGTCAGGCTTCAGGCTGGGGGCAGACCATGCCACCCCTCTGGGCTGCTCACAAATGAGCTGCTTTTGAGGCTGCATTTGAGACAAATGATTATAATTTAACAAATAGACTTTATCTTAAAATGAGCGCCTTACCCAACACCTATTGATTACTGCTCCCCCTCCGGAGGACTCTCCGCAATTAAGCTGTCACATCCCTAATGCCCACGTAAAAATGAGCCAGCTCCAGCATCTCCCAGAAAACCTCGCCCGCGCAAGATTATGAAACCCAGCTGCCGAGTTTCCTTTTTACCCCTGAATTAGCCAGAGATGAAATTTATCTCGGTGGCAGACAGCAGAGCTTTTATCTGCATCCCTCCGGCTGCCGCGCAGCTCAGAGACAGCTCGTGTTTTGCCCATACTCTTCCAAACTGTGGATATATTTTGCAGAAAAGCCAGGAGGATGGTGCCCTCCACGGGCAGAGCACTGGGGAGAGCAGAAACTCGGTTTGAGGGGGTTGCAGCCCTTGCAGAGCTGATCCCTGGCTGCTGGGAGAGAGGGGTAGGTGCTGCTGGTACCACCCCATCACCCCGAGTGGATGGCACAAGGAAGCTGTGGGGTCCCCCATCCCACAGCCCATCCCTGCCCTGCTGGGAGTCCTGCTGGCCCAGGACACAGGCTGAGCAAACCCCAAATGCTTTGCCTTAGCACACTGTGCCTCAGTTTCCCCCCAGTCACCACAAACAAGACTGGGTGATGGTGACACCTTTGCCAAGCAGCGGAACAGAAGCACAGGCCCCAGCGACACGGTGCATTTACAGGTGAGGTGAGTATGAGGATTGCTCTTTCCTACCTCAAAGGACCAGTGAAGATGCTCTTTTTAATACTCAGGCTGGGATCATTACCATGACACAGCCACACTTCTCTCGCTCCCCAGCAGAGTGGCTCAGAGGC
Organism: Scolopax mira; assembly: GCA_004320125.1. NCBI lineage: Eukaryota > Metazoa > Chordata > Aves > Charadriiformes > Scolopacidae > Scolopax > Scolopax mira. The sequence continues at coordinate 20,668 of BJBW01016175.1, forward strand.
TTGCAAGCTCATCCAGAGCTGCTATCCCCCATAGGCTCTCAGGGACCCCACAGAGAAGCCAGGGGGAGATGGAGAGAGGGTGAAAAAGCCCCAAGCCCGCAGTAGCACCACGAAGTGGGATGCAGCTCCAGGACAGACCATGGTGCCTGAAAACCCTGAGGTTTGGCATTTTCAGTGCTCAAGGGGGAAATTTCTATCCCACAGCCGCTCACCACGAGACAGGGGAGGGCAGCCGAGGGGAAAGACATCACTGAGAAAAACAGCAGCAGGGCGAAAAAGCCACAAGAGAGACAGCAGTGCCAGAGATTAGGGAGGGATCTTTGAGATTTAACAGAGATTGGGGAACTAGACTTAATTACACGCCACGCACTCCAGCAGTGAGCCACCGGCTGCCGTTCATTTCTCCGACACAGCGTATATAGATCTGATAATCACTGCCATGTAACGGGGATAATCTTCCCCTCTCCATCTCCCAGCACTTATTTCCCTGCAAGGGGAGTTGCAGAAAGCTCTGCAGAGAGCCCTGCACCCCTGTGCAGAGCTGGGAGGGCTTAGGGGTACAGATGCGGGCACCCAGATAGGTGCCTGGCCCCACAGCAAGGGTGCATCCCACCCCAAAACCTCATTGCAAGGGGAGGACCTGGTCCTCTCCACCACTGGAGCCGGTGTCATTTATTGATAGTGTCCCCTTGAGGCAAGCAGGGGACTAAGCAGATGCATGAGAAAGGCTCTGCAAAGCATAATAAAAGCAAGAGGAAAAGCCACGCTCATAAAACACTGAACACCAGGAGTTAATAGGGGGCAGCGGGGGTGCCATGGCTCGCTTCTCCACCCCAACAGGACCTCACAGGAGCTCTGCATTGCAATCAATTTATCCCGGCCTGAAACACAGGCATCCCTTGCTTGTTCCTAGGAGGAAAAAGTGGCCCCTGTGCCCCAAATGGCAGGGCTCAGTCCCCATGGGCGCTGCTGGAAGGGTGATGGCAGAAGTGGAGTGGCAAGCCCCCCCTGTCCCCCGGCTCCTGTCCTCTCTGGAACGTCAATCAGGCACCTGCCAGCACGGCCAATTCACTTCCATTTGGAAAATTAAAGAAATAAAATGAATCGTTTGCTTAATTTGAAAGGGTGGCAGGAAGCAAAGATGCCTTGGGCCTATGCCAGCACGTGGAGGTCTGCTGCTTCTGGCTCGACTGCAGGGTCTCACTAGGGGAAACATCAGCTTCTTCCTTTCCTCTGCTTGCTGGACCAAACAGCCCTTGCCCAGGGGCTGCTGGAGGCTCCCAGTCCTCTCCCACCAGTCCCTGTGCTCCGGAACTGGGCAGAAATGAGCAAGCATAGGGGTGCTCAGAACACTGGTGACCTCCACAAACCACATCTGAGGACCATGGGGACCACTTGCCCTGGGAATGCTGCCCCCACCGCCAGCTGGGAGCCTGGACTGCTTGGCCCTCGGGGGCACCTGGGGTTTGGGCTCTGCCCTATCGGGGTGCTAGTCCCCAGGGTCCATGGCCACAGCACAAGGCAGAAAAGAAAGAGGAAAAGTGGCAGTGAAAATGATGGAGGGCAAGCACCTCCAAAAATGTCTTCTCTCTGCATCCTTATGGGCTCAGCTCTGAAAATGCAGCCCTAGTTTTCATGGTTTTGGGAACAATATAGAATCATAGAATGGTTTGGGTTGGAAGGGACCTTAAAGATCATGGGGTTCCAACCTCCTGCCATGGGCAGGGACACCTCCCACTAGACCAGGATGCTCAAAGCCCCATCCAGCCTGGCCTTGAACACCTCCAGGGATGGGGCAGCCACAAGTTCCCTGGGCAACCTGCTCCAGTGCCTCACCACCCTCACAGGAAAGAATTTCTTCCTAATATCCAAGTTAAATCTCCCTTCTTTCAGTTTAAAACCATTCCCCCTCATCCTATCACTCCACTCCCTGATAAAGAGTCCTTCCCCATCTCTCCTGTAGGCCCCCTTTAGGTACTGAAAGGGGCTATAAGGTTTTCTTGGAGCCTTCTCTTCTTCAGGCTGAACAACCCCAAGTCTCTCAACTTGTCCTCATAGCAGAGGTGCTCCAGCCCTGTGACCATCTTCATGGCCCTAACAGTGCAGGCAGTGCTTGCTGTCATTCCCTGTCTCAGCTGCTCTCATCTCTGGGGCAAACGTTTGCTCACAGGACCTGGCCTCCCTGCAGCCCCTGGGGGGCTGTAGTGTCTGCTCCTGCTTTGTCCTGGGGAAAGGAGAAGAAAGGAAAGGAGAAACTCCTCCTGGTGAGAAGACCCTGCCCTCTGCTCGGCTCTGTAAGATAGGACTGAACCCTGGGCTGTGTCCTGCCTCCTCCCCAGTATGTCTTCCTCAGTTGCAAGACACAAACATCATCTCTCATTGCTCTTTTTCCTCTTCTCCCCCTCCCCAGCAACCAAGGCGAATCCCCAAATCCCAGCTCCTTCCTGCCAAAGACATGTGCACCTGCAGAGCAGCTGGTGCCAACATCCAGAGCAGAGCCAAGCACAACAAACGGGCTAAAGAGTCCTCACTGCACAGAGACCAGCTTACAAAAACAACCGTATTTCACCCAAACTCTATTAAACTGTCCTGGGTTATTGCTCCGTTTCCTTTCCCACCACTGAGGATCAAATGAGATTTCTGTGGCTACACAGAGATGCTCACACATCTTCCCTTCAGCTGCCCCTTCCGTGCTCCGTGAGGGGTGAAACATGCCGTAGGGTGGCATAGCTTTTGCATGCAAATAATCTCCCCTTGATGACGACTCTTTCACATGGGGAAAAGTACAACCGGGACCGTGTTCCCATGCACGATGTACCCAACGGGGGCACCCAAAGCTTCTGCAAGGGCCTAGGCGAGTCCTGCAAGCTGGAGTCTTCTTGCAGAGCCCAAAAAACAGGGTTGCACAGAGAAAAAGTCCAAGAAGTTTAATGAACTGTCACAGCTTAACAAACTAATCCCTGCTTATGCTCACCTCATCCCAAATGAGAGTCTGTGAAAAAAAAAAAAAACCACGACCAAAAAAACCCCACAAGTGTGCAACACAAGGCAGCTATCTCTTATCTGCTCCGCTGCTCTGCACGGGCAGATGATTGAGCAGAGACTCCCGGGTCATGGCAAGGCACTGCTTGCTCCTCCACAAAGCCTGTCCAGAGCTGAGCAAATACCTCACAGTAATTTCCCATGAAAAGTTTGCATCTGTTTTCCAGAAATACTGCGGCTAAAGGTAAGAAACGTGCAGGGGAGCCTTAGGAAGTGCTCGTGGAAAGACGGCTTTGAAATCAGACATTTGGCAGATCGGGTGCAGAAAGAGAAGTCCTCACCCCAGTACTATTCATTCGTGGCAGTGGAGTTGTCCTCGGCAGGCAGGAGGACCACAGCTGAGCGAGCAAGCAAACCCAGGGTGGTTGTGGAGCCCCCTTCTCTGGAGATTTTCAAGACCCGCCTGGATGCAGTCCTGAGTGACATGCTCCGGGCAACCCTGCTTCAGCAGGGAAGTTGGACTAGATGATCTCTGTGGTCTCTGCCAACTCTAAAAATATTCAGTGAATTCAGTGAAATCAGTGGAGGGAGAGCAAAAGGACAAAAAAGGAGGAGGTGTTTTCCCTCTGCTTGCACTGAGCCCCCAGAAGATGTTTGCAAGAGCTGTGGGGAGAATGCTGTGCCACCCCGAAAAAGCCAAAGCAGGAGCCACCAGCACATCGGCTGTCCCTCCCTGGAGGTGCAGGGAAGCTTCATCCCAGCATCCTCACCCTCAGCAGACAGGGCTGGGAGCCTCGCTGTCAGACAGAAACAACGCCAGACAGGTTCCTGCTGCCGAAAAAACCTAGGTGAGCTGCTCCTGAGCCGTGTAAACACTTGCTGGCAGGAGGCACTGGGTAAATAACTCGCAGCAAGTAGGGCTTCCTTGGTAAAGCAGCACCCAGGGTTTCAATCAAAGCTCAGGGCTACGTTTTCCTAGGCCCTTTAATGAGCTATCAAAAGGCTTTACCTCTCCCGTCTCCCTTACAAATGCACACACAACAAGCTTCCTGTCCCCCGCGTCCTCCCCCTCTACATGAACTTGCTCCCTGGCAGCTCCTGAAGCAGAAAGGGGGAGAAAACACATCCTCTGAAGTACCAGCCGCTCCCGGCCGGCAGCTCTGTCGTGTTCTCATAAGGCGGGTGATGTTTGGGAGATGCCTGCAGGATGGCTGGTACCAAACTGGGAATGACTGTGGAGGTGCCTGGAACATAGGTTTAGCTGAACAGCAACGCCTGGGTGCAGATGCTAAAATCACATGGTTACCCCATATCACAGCAAGAAGGTGGGAGGTTTTGATTTTATTATTATTATTATTATTTTTTAATGTCTAGATCATGTTTTTCTGATATTGCAAAGAAAGTCCTGGTTCCAGCTGATGCTGGCTCGCTCCAAAGGACTGGAAATATGTTGTCAATCTGTCTCAGAGGGCTGAACATTTTGTCTTCCCTTTCTGCAGGAGTTTCTACGAATAGGTTAAAAAATTTTCAAGAAGAACTAAAGTGCACAGAAGAGCGAAAAAAAAAGGAAGGAGCTGGGGTAGCTGGTGGTGGCCCCCAAGGGAGTGGTGAGGAGGTGGGAGGTTAGGTCACACAACACAGAACAGCACTTCATGTCTTCTCTGAGAAGACACCCGGTGGCTTCGGCTCAGATACCCCCCCCCCCACCGTCACCACTAACACAACACCCCGAAGAAACGGTTCTCTGCAGGAAAGCAAACAGGGGCGACAGGATTTGCTGCCAAACCCTCACATCTCACAGCTGGGGGGGGGAGAGGGGAGAGGCAAGAGGAAATTAAAAACAAATCCCAGAGCTGGGGATGTGCTGTGGGGATGTGTTATCTCTGTCGGCAGGGTGGGCTCCGCGGGGGTCACCACAGGAGGGGGGATTAAGCACTCGCATCCAGACAAGCGGACATGCCTCTGTAAAGGCTGGGGGCGGGGGGGGGGGGGGGGTGAGGGTGAAAGAGGAAGCTGCTCTGAAAACCAACAGGTCTCACTGTCTCACTGGGATGGTTTTATCCCTCCAGGTTGCATGGTTGGCTGAAGCACTGGTGGGACCTGGAGAAGAGCAGCGCTTTGGTGGTCCCCCTGGCTGGACTCTGCCAGTCAGGCTTCCCATGGAGGAGACACCCCTGCGCCATGGGACGATGCCCACCCAGTGGTGCAGCCAACTAAGGGAGAGTGAAGGGGATGCACAAGGAGGAAAAAAGGGAAAAGGAAGAGGTGAGATGATAGCATTAAAATATAAATGAGACAAGATCGCTATGTAGATACTTTTAAACCTACACAGATGGGAAGCCACAAGTAACCAGGTCCCCACATACCATTAGCACATCACTTATTAATCACCCATTAATGAAAGGGCTACAGATAGCAGAGTCACATCTTTTACCACTACAGTATTTTCCAGCCATTCCTCCTTTCCTCTCCAATTATATTTCAAGAAATACCTCCAAAAGCTGACACTTGAGATCTGCATCTTCATTTCTGTTCTCCTTTGTTTCAACTGAGGTTTTAAAGGAAACAAACACAAGCAGAAGCAGCTCCATAGCTGCTTCCCATCTAGTCCTTTTTCCACACGGGATGTGCTGTGCACCGATAACAGCCCAGGGTCCCTTTGGAAACTCACATTGCTTCTCTCCAACTGAAGCAAATTCAAACCCTTCACCTTTTTTTATTACTGGCAAATTATTTGCAAACTGAGTCCAAGACCCCTAAAATGCATTACGCCTCTCCTACTGTTTGCTGAAGAGCTTTAGTGGGCCTAGTTGCTTGCAAAAGTGTCTTGTTTTCACCCATAAACTGTGACCAACTGCCTCTCGTGCTGTGGATGAGGCACCTAAAGAATAATTCTGCCCTGCTGTTGAAAATAACAGCACCTACTGCTGATATGTGTTTGTTGCAAAGTATGAGGATCTATACCAACCTTTTTTTGTTCAGAGAAACAACTTGCTTTCTGTATTCTGTAATGATTTCAGCAAAACCACGGTCACAAGAGATGCAGTTTTGGAAGGAGCAAGCAACTCATTAATCCGCTATTTATAAAACTTTAAAAATACATGTACAAACATAAAACACCACCCCCCTCGCTCATACACATACCACCTTATTTGATCAGACCTCATAAAAACCAGATGCTATCTTGGAAACTAACTTCCTTGGGAAAATAAACTCCCCATAGTAAATCCCAGGGCCAGCATGGGCAGCTGCCCCGGCGTGCTGTCTGCACAAGGCTTGCCACTTTGCAGAGTCCCAGGACAAACAGGGACAGCATCAGAGCTCTCGGCAAAGCAGGAAAAAACAGTGAGAAGCCACCAAAAAAAAAAACCCAAACCAAACCAAAAAACCCACAAAAACTTACAGCAACCGCGAGCAGGGAGCTGGGCTTGGTTGCTGGGGTTTTTGGGGTGATGGAGGCAGCCGAGCAAGTTAAAAATTAATAATAAAATAAAAACCCCAAACCCACAACCCCAGGGATGTCAGCAGGTTGTCAATGTCTCAGAGGCACCGTCATAAAACGCGCCCACAGCAGAGGGCTCGCGAGAAGGAAAACAACACCCCGGGCGACAGCGGAGGCTCGGCGCGGGGAGGCTGTCAGCGCCCGGAGGTGGCCAAGAGCCTCCTGCTCCACCAGCCCAGCCTCCAGAGATCCACCAGAGGCGAGCAACAACGGGGTGGACTCCCAGAGCTTTCCTGACAGCGGGGGGCTTGTTGGTGGCCTCGCGCACAGCACGGTGCTTGCCATTGGCCGGGCAAGCCAGCCCCCCGGGGGAGGATGAATCCGAGGTGTGGGGATGTGCCGAGGGTCTCGATCTCCCCTTCTCCCTCGCGCGCTTCCCAAGCTCGCCGACGGAAATGAAAGCACAGAGGGATGCCTGTCCCGGATATTCGGCGCAGGGAAGAATGTGGAGTTCTCAGAGCGGGCACGGCCACCCGCAGCTGTGCAAACAAGCCCGCCGAGAAGGTGACTTACCTTGACCCCCAGCCGAGATCGCAGGCATCACCCCCCCCCCCTCACCTCCAGGAAGGCTTTTCCTTGCCCAAAGATGGGACAAGCAAAGCCGAGGGCTGTTTCCCAGTGGGAAGCTGCCGTCTTACGGACTGGCGTGTTAAATGAGCTGGCTCGGGCTAGGACCCAGCACCAATGGCCACCGTCAGCCTGACCCAGCCCAGCAGACAGCGTTTGCTCCTTGGTTTTAATTTATTCTTGCAATCTAGTTTTTCTGCCAGCAGAAAGCCATAGGAATGACTGTAGGCGAGAGGACTCACTACACTGCTCGGGTCTCATCCCCCACCGCAGCATCACCCTGGCACTGCAGCCCAGGAGGGATCCCGAATCCCCTTGGACAGGCAGGAGGAATGCGAGGCCCCAATCCAGGAAAGCACATGCTGATCCGTCAGCACCCGAGTATTCCTGAGCCCCGCCATCTAGAGGAAACTGACTTGAGATGGTGCGAGAGGGAGGAAGGGAGAATGATCCTATGCTAGATCCAGGGGGAATTGGATGCCCAGGGATAAGCTGGCTGGAGGTTGCACAGGAAAATACCAAGTGTCAGTGCAGCCCTGTCCCCAAAAGACCATCCCCAGTGCAGGCAGGAGAGGAAGAGAGAGGACTGGACAGCAATTCAGGATGCTCAGGCCATGCTTCTGGCTCCACAGCATCTTCCCAGCCCTGGTCTGGAGGTGCAGAGCCCAGGAAGGGTGAAGGTACTCCCAGCTTTGCCCTCCCACCTCCAAACACAGAGAAAATACTAGTTTTCTCCTACTTTGCCTCCCCAGTCTACCCAACACAGGCAACAGATGGAGTCTGTAGTCCCTACGGTAAATATAGGGGAAGGGTTTTTAATTCCACAACTCCATGTATGTTTTGGAGATGGGGATGAGAAGGAGGGGGGATCCAACACGATCTCTAAAACTTTGTTTCCCCAGGCACCCTCAGCCTGTTTCCTCCCAAGCTTTTGTGCTACTTCAACCAACTTTTATTTTTGGAAAAATAAAGCAGAACAAATGGCAATAAATACAGACGGGCTTAGAAGGAAACTGCTGGGAGTGCTCCGGATCCTGGTGGGGAATCTCCTGACACCAGTGCAACCCTGGGGGCCTGTTTCTCCCCAGTGGAAGATGCAGACCATGGTGGGGAGATATGGACCATGGTGGCAGCCCCACCAGGTGACCCTCCTGCCCCAGCTGGGGAGCAGCTTGCCCAGCCCCAACCCCAGCCCCATCCCATGCTGGGAAGGGGCTCTCCCCTGGCTTCTGGGCTCGGTGTGACTTTTCACCACATGCAGCTATTGGATCCAGATGGGGAGAGGAGATGAAGAGCCGCCGGGCCAGCACAGAGCAGCCACAGCAACAAGGCCACGGCGTGTCATGGCTTGACCTTGGGGATGGAGCTTGGCCTGGTGGCAGCGGTGGGCTGGGCAGATGGGGGCTTCCCTCCCCTATATCCCTGGGAGGGGAGAGAGATGCCATGATGTGCAACAGCTTAGGCTGGATTCAGGCTTTTCAGGGTTAGGATTAGGGATGCTGTTGTACGACAAAGCGTGAGTTTATCCAGAGCAAGTCAGCCCCCCCCGCAACACAAAATCCCACTGCTCTGAGGGTACTCATATCACATGAGTACATCTATCATATTTTCCTATGCCTTAACTTAGAAAGCCCTCTAACCCCTGCCAGCAGGAGCTAGCAGTGGCTGAGAATCTCAGGAAACTAACGCCAATTGAAAAAAAAAAAAAAAAGGCAAAAAACAAGCAGAATAAATATTCCAGTTAATCAGAAAAATAAAAGTGAGAGAGGGAGGAAGACACTGCAACATGCTGGCTCCTGCCTGCCACTGGGAGCACCATCTTAAAATGATCCAGCAACAAAGCCATCACACAAAACCTCTGTTGCAATCACACCAGCTACTCTTCTCAAAGGCTTTCTACAAGCTTTGAGGACACCTTCTGACAAAAAGTGCACTAGAGGGTCTACTCAAGATGATGAAAACCAAAAAAAAAAAATAATCCAAAACCCAAGAACACAAACCCTGTGCTCAGAAGCAAAACCAGCCACAGGTACATAGTTGACCCACAAACCCAACACCAAGCAGTACATGAGCTAGTGGCCATACCTCGCTGACCTTAGCATGGTGACATGTCTTAACTTCACCTCGCATCCCTGACAGGGTCTCTTCATTTATCTTTTTGTCCTGGACCATATAAAGAAGTTTACAGAAAAAGACAAATACATCACAGCCATTGCCCAGAGCCTACCCTGCTGGCCACAGAACGATACCAAGCACATGTATATTCTGAGCAGGGCAAGATGAGTCAAAACATCACAAAAGCATAAAGCCAGACCATGCAGGAGAGGAACAGGCAGGCAAAAAGACAAACCAAAAAAGCCATACTCTTCGGATGGGTATAAGAAGATGACTCTGACAACTGATATTTTATTCCGAAAGCAGGAATTGTCTGTTACCGGATAGCTCTGGTTAGGTCTGCCCTGGTGCCTTATTATCTCCTTCATTGCACCAGTTCGGAGCTATAGCAGCCCCTAAAGCTATCCTCCAGGAGCCTCCCAAATTTCTCCTGGGGTGCAAAGATCCCACAGTGCCACCTGTGGGACTGCTCCATCCAGGTTTACCACTTCCAGGGAGGTGGCGGTGCCACCCTGGTGCTGGCAGAGTCACCTGAATCCGTTTTCAGCACCAAACAATCTCCAGAAAAAAACAACACCAAACCAGCCCTTATTGTGGCAGAGCAGAGGGTTAAAGTCCCAATTACAGAATTGGAAACACAGTTACCCAAGAGAAAAATAAACCAATTACAAAAAAAGCCAAAAACACAATTCCAGATTATATTTAACACTCAAATTCCTCCTTAATTGCTCCAGTGTCTCAGCCAGCTTGCAGGGGAGGAGTAGGGACTGGCAAATTAGCTCCCCCCAGGGCTGCTTCCCCCTGGGGAGCTTTCCCAATTTACATTCCCATTGTGTTCTTTAATTAGTACATTCCTACAGCTTTTCTGAGAGTCCCAACACTTCCAGGGCTGTGACAGTACTTTATAAATAATAAGTAGGAGGGAATATTCACTGTACCCTGCTTTACTCCTCCCAGTGTCCCAGTCGGTGGCTGGCAGCTTTCAGAGGGACCACACACGGGCTAGAGCAGCCCACCACCACCAGCCCCAGAGGTGGCCTTTGGTGGGGACCTCAATAACCTCCTTTCAGCGGCTTCTCCCCACCTTGCAACCCTCTTGTATAAAAAGTTCTGTTTCTCAGATGGGTTTCTCCCAGGCAAAGCGTTCGGACTTAACAGCATCCCCCTAATGCGGTCCCCATGCTGGTGAGAAAGCCTGGGAGGACACCTTGAGAGAAGGTCCCTGCAGCCCTTTGTCTGTCCAGCAGCTGCATGGGACACTGCTCACAAGCATCACTGGCTCAGCCTGGCTTTGTGACTTGGGTCTACTCAGAGCCATCCCAACCTCAGCACCAGTGAGCACACAGTGTGTTGCTCTTCTGCACAAGGACACGGGCAATACTCTCCAGCCTATGATTTCTGGCACCCTAACATTGCACAAACTACATTCTTAGGGAAAAAAAAATATGGGGGGGGGGGGGGGGGGGGGGGGGGTGTGAATTTATTTAGGCAGCAACACATGAGCCAGTCCTTGCCAGGAACAGAGGCTGGCAGAGCCCAGGACCCCTTGACACCCGAGCAGTGGGAAAGCTCCCAGCACTTTCAGTCCCACAAAGGTTTCACCCAGATAACACTAAAAACCAAGTGGGGAAAAAAAAAATCCCAAAGTAAAGGAAAGACACAGCCATGCATCAGAGGCTCCAACCCCAACATTTTCCCAAGTCTCATTAGGGATGATTTATGAAGGTTGACACCGTCGTTAACCTCTGACCACGTCCCCACTGCCTGGAGGGCATTTCACAGCCTTCCCGGGGACTGTCCAGCAGCAACATGGCAGGGAGGCCGGGGAGGGGAGTGGGGATGATTGCGTATTTATCTCACCCCCCAACACCATTAGCACAATTAAGTGCTTTGAAGGAGACCCATCGGATCACCTTACCTGCAGCAGCCCAGCTGCCCAGCTCCCGGGGCGGGATGAGCCCTGCACACAGCAGTGCCACTCGCTCGCAGGCACGGGTGGCACCGCTTGGCACGGGCAGCAGGCACTGATAACCCGCCATTTGCAACCCCGACCGGTTCTGACACGTCCATTATTCAAAGGCGTTTGGCAAAGACCTTGGGCAACTCATTTGCGGAGCCCGGGTGAGTTCACAGGCTCATGAATTCCCAAACTATTCCCTGGTCATGCCTGTAGCCGAGCAGTGAATAGGTTTTTGGCAGATCTGAAAGGAGCTACTGTTTTCCAAAAACACCTGCCTTTGGAGGCTGCAGAAGCCCACAGAATTCCATTCCTGCTTAAGTTGCACATCTAGCCCTGTCAGAGGTCAGAATAAGATAAGAAAACTTGACTTATCTGTAACTATGGACACTAAGAGAGATATACTAAGAGATACTAAGAGCATCCCTCATCTTTTTTTTAGCAACCTCATGGGAGATCCAGTGAAATCAGGGATGCCCCTATACCAGGGGTGTGAGTCTCATCTCACTCTTCCCTCCCCATCCAGGGCTGAAAATCTGGGAGTAGAAGCAGCTCCTGGTCTAGGACCATTCCCAGTCCTTCCACCCATCCCCTCTCATCCTGCTTATGGTGAAAGGAGGGTAAAAGATTCAACCGGATGCCTCTGCTTGCAGGCAAGACACAACCCCAGAGCAATGCCCTGGGATTGCACATCCTTGGTCCTGCAGCTTCCCCATTGAGGCAACACACCAGCTGGAACCCCATGGGACACCTGGAAAGCGTACAGCCAGGACCTTTATTTCCATCCAACTCATACCATGCTTTCCCTTCCCTGGACCCACCAGAGCTGCAGTATGTTGCTGTTGGGGTTTGCCGTCTCACACGTGCCGAAGATGCCGCAGGTTTTTTCCCTCCTTCTCTGTGGCTGAGGCTCTGGCTCTCCTCCTCCCCAGGTGCCTGGCACAAGGCAAAACCCTGCTGACATTTTCTCAGCCAGTGGAGAACCCTTCCCTGCCGTGAAGGGCAGCCCAGGAGGCTCTTTGAGACCCGGCATCATTGCACACCCGCTCGGAGAAAGAGCGGGAGGCACAAGCGGGGGAATATGAGATGGGGTTTGCTCGGAGAGAGCACTCTGCTTTTGGCAGGACTCGAGGGCATTTGTTTTGAAGCTGTGTTTACATGCCTTTGATCAGACGTGTTTAACTTTTCTGGTGCGTGACAGCAGCAAAACAAGTTTGATACACAGATAATGAAACACATTGTGCGCCTGTACGTGTAAACGGCTATAACAAGGCTGCGCACATCAGTAACTCAAACTGCGGACAGGGGGGAGTGGGAGGGAGGGGGTGAAGACAGGGAGATGCATCATGATGATGCCAACAAGTTAAACATATTAAAAAAAAAAAAAAAAAAAAGCACTAACCCAGCAACAACAGCTTAATCTCAGCTGCTTGGAGTTGGCCATGTGGAGTCTGACCTGAGCCCACTAGAGAAGAAAGTTCCCTGAAGCATTGTGGGGAGCTTTTCACAGAATCACAGAATCATAAAATGGTTTGGATTGGAAGAGACCTTAAAGATCATGGGGTTCCAACCTCCTGCCATGGGCAGGGACACCCCCCACCAGAGCAGGTTGCTCAAAGCTCCATCCAGCCTGGCCTTGAACACCCCCAGGGATGGGGCAGCCACAAGTTCCCTGGGCAACCTGTTCCAGTGTCTCACCACCCTCACAGGAAAGAATTTCTTCCTAATATCCAAGTTAAATCTCCCCTCTTTCACTTTAAAAACATCCCTCCTCATCCTATCACTCCACTCCCTGATAAAGAATCCTTCCCCATCTCTCCTGTAGGCCCCCTTTAGGTAATGGAAGGGGCTATAAAGTTTTCTCGGAGCCTTCTTCAGGCTGAGCAACTCCAACTCTCTCAACCTGTCCTCATAGCAGAGGTGCTGCTGATCAGCCTTCTGATCATCTTCATGGCCCTCCCATGGACCCATTCCCCTGTGCTGAGGACTCCAGCATCTAAAACAGGATATGAGCATCGTGGCTTAGGAGGTCTCAGGGCTTTCTCAAAGCAGCACCCCAGGACACCGCCCATGTGTTTTCCAACCTCTGAAGTTTATCAGCATCTCCAAACCAGGGCCATCTTTCTCAGAAATACTGGCACAAGACCAGAGAGCAAAAAAGGGAAGGTGGCTTTCAGAGATGGTCCTGAAACAGATGCTTTCTGAAATGCTGTGGCACACCTGCCACAATTACCAAGGATGTACTTGCATATGTTTAGACCAACTGGACCACTAAACACCCTGCCATCATTCTACGCCTCGCAAGGCAATAAAAGTTCTCTCCCAGCAGGCCAGGGAAATGCAGAGCGCTGCCGGCATCCGTTCAGCATGGGAGGATGACATGGGAGCCAGGAACAGGGGAGTAAGCTGGGGAATGCTTCCAGGCACTGGAACAGCCACCCACTGAACTGCTAGTGCAGCCCCTGGCATGGGGCGAAGCCTCAGCACAGAACAGGGGTTGCTGCCACAGAGCGATTTGGATGCAATAATCCTATTTTGGAGGTTAAAGAGAGGTGGAGGAGTGTGGATGCTCCACAGCCTCTGCTACAGAGCAAACCCCAGCAACTTTTAATTTACTAGTGCAAATGCCAGCAGAGAGACTTTATAATACAGTCCCATGCTGACCATGCTTCAAGATGAGAGATACCACCATCTCTCCATGCTTAGTGCAGCAAATGAGTGGAGCACGTTGGCACAAGAGGTTTCCTAATGGCATGCCACCTCACTACGCAACCTGTCAAGCCGACGCAGGCTTAAGCAGTGGATCTTAGTTGGCAATAGAGGGGGAAGTGAATACTCAGCTGTGATAAATATTTAACGTGCTTTTAGTCCTGAAGAAGTGTAGCACTGAGGCCATCATCCTGTAAGTGAAAACCAAGGCTGATTAATGGGGGAAGGTACTCCCATTTATGGGAGGTTAGGATCAATCCCAGTTCTCAGCTATTTGTTGAATCGTTAATGCTCTTTTTCGAGAGCAGAGTTCCTTGGTGAAGGGCAGCATCCTAATAAGGCTGTTTTAACAGCATGGATGTTAAGGGGGTATAAATAAAAGCCCCCTGTGAAAAATAAACAATGAGATGAAATAGGAAGGTTCCATGTGGGCACTGCTTTTGACTAGCTCTGAAAAAACAGTTTTGAGGTCTTCTCTCTTGTTTGGAGGATGGCTTTACTCCTTTCAGAGCTTGTCCTGTTACCTCTGAGCTGAGCCCAAGTCACCCCCCAGACCCTCCCCTCTGCCAGGCCAAAGACAAGCTGTTGCTTTGGGGAAGAGTGACACTGGTGTCAGCCCATTGGCCCATGTTTGATCTTTCCCCATCCTTCACTCCATGCAAGACAGGTCTCCACCTTTTTCTGCACTTCAGCTCTCTTCTCCTATTTGCAGTTTCATCTTCTTGTGCTCTATCTCTTCCATCTCCGAGCAAGGTGGCCCCATGTCACCTTCTATGTCCCCAGCCAAGATATATCCTCTGCCTCTGCACATATATCAGCACCAACCACATCCCCTTCTTGTGGTCTCAAATACCCCCCTTCACTTCTCCTTTCCCCACAGCACTCACAGTGAAGAGAGAGCTTGCATTTGCAAGGCATTTCCCAGAGGTGCCTCAAGGAGAGGATGCACTTTTGTCCTTTTTGGGTCTTCCACTGCATCACCCCCTCCCCATCTCCTCCTGTTCCCATGCTCACTTTTCCCAAGAAATTCCCTTTTGCTTTTTTATGCCTTGTCAACTTTCAGAAATAACCCTTGCTGTCTGCAAGCAAAATCCTTCCCACACATCTCTGCTCTCTGGCCATTCCTCCCTTGCTGGCAACCAGCACAGAAACAAGACCACAGACATGAGCCTTGTAAAAAGATAAAGAGCCACATATTCTTGTGCCCCTCTCCATCTGCCCATACCTTTCTGGGTATGTTATGCCTTATGTTCCTTCTTGCCTGAATCTAAATATCAGCTCCTTCCTGGCCATACTGTTTCCATCTCCTCCACAGGGACAAAGAGGCCAGTGGAGGCATGGAAGGGAGGGGACAAGAAGTCAGCCAGGGAGGTGACAGCAAGAGGAATGAGGGAGGGAGCACATCCGTGGCAGGGAGATCAAAGATGCCAGAGCCAAGCACAGGTTCCCACACAGGTGGGGGGCTGATGCATCCCTGCTGAGCCACTCTGGCTCCATCAAACCACCAGCTGGAACAGAGTCCATTGTCTGAGCTGAGAAAGGTGTGCTCTTTCTTCCCTGGGATGATGACAGCTGGGATGAGAAGGTAATGCCACCCCCAGGCAGGAGCCTGAACCTTGCTTCATCCCCAAAGCCTTTCCTCCCCCTCCATCCTGCAAAGGGACCAACCTTCAAAATCCATCCACCTGCTGAGATAGCCCTCAGTGGTTCCCCCAAAAATGAGACTGACCCAAGAGCAGGCAGCAAGGCTGGGTAAGGTTCCTCCAGGTCTCCAATTGCACAGGCTAGAAAAGGGGGTAAAGAGGGATGCACCCTCTCACTGCTGTACACACACTGTATCTCCCTCTACTGCGACCCCCCAGGCTGGACCACTCCTCACTGACCATACACCAGGATCAACCAGTATCTCTACCCGAGCAAGCCAACTCCACCGTAATTGTCTTTCCTCATATATATATATACTGCATCCAGTTCTGGGCTCCCCAGTTCAGGAGGGACAAGAAGCTACTGGAAAGAGTCCAGTGAAGGGCAACAAAGATGATTCAAGGATTGGAGCATCTCCCTTATGAGGAAAGGCTGAGAGAGCTGGGACTCTTTAGTCTGGAGAAGAGAGGGTTGAGGGTTGACCTTATTAATGCCTATAAGTATCTAAAGGGTGGGTTGAAGGAGGAGGGAGCCAGACTCTTTTCAGTGGTTGCCAGTGAGAGGATGAGTGGTAACGGGCATAAGTTGGAACATAGGAAGTTCCACTCAAATATGAAAAAAGACTGCTTCACAGTGAGGGTGATGGAGCCCTGGAAGAGGCTGCCCAGGGAGGTTGTGGAGTCCCCTTCTTTGGAGATTTTCAAGACCCGCCTGGATGCAGTCCTGAGTGACATGCTCTAGCTCTGGGCAATCCTGCTTCAGAGGGGAGTTTGACTAGATGATCTCTATGGTCCTTTCCAACTCTAAAAAAATACTCAGTGAAATTCAGTGAAATTCATCCACCACTGTAAACAGGGATTAGGAATAAAGACACCAGGCTAAGCTTCTGCTGCAGAACCTGTGCTTTGTCCTCAGTGACAACACAAGTGCCAGACGTCTGTCCTTGTCCTGTGACAGGCCTCAAACATGCATCCCTGCGTTGCCATAAGCCTTTCAGAACGATGTTTTGAGACGTGCTCCTCTGCCCAACCTCAGCAAGCTCTCCCAGGCCCTCCTTCAGCTCCCGGCAAGAAAAAAATTGCAAGGAAGCAGAACTATTCTGCTGTGTCCCTGCAAGCTGACAGAGAGAGAAGCTGCTGTGCAACCTGCTGGCATCAGGGGAAAGATGAGCACCGGAAAACCAGCTGCATCCCGAGGGGGACAGCATTACACCCAATGCCCCCTCGGGACCTCACATTCCCGCTGCCAAGTGGCACGGGCAGATTTGCCGCCTGGCGATGCCAAGTGGAGGAAGGATGCTCCCAGCCCAGGGAAGGCGCCACCGAGCCCTCGCCTGCAGCCAAACTGCCCAGGTGCTCTGGCTTCTCGCCCCCAAACCAGGAGACCCTTTGGCAGAGCCATGGGCTTGGGAAGAGGGCGCCTGTGCTAGCGTGAGAGACAGGGCTGCTTTTGTTTACCGTCCGCTGGCAATGGCGCTGCGCACCCCGCATCCTCCCCCAGCCAGGAGCCAGCTCCAAGAAAGGAAATTACACGAGCCAGAAGGTTTGATGGAATGAGCCCATTGGGCGGCTTGAAGATAGCTATTAATGGAGAGCTTTCTCTAATTGCTTTTGTATAATCTGGGGCTGCTGGGCGGAACTGGGTAATAAATGAAATCCAATTACATTTTCTCTCAGTATTTATTTTATTAAATAGAATTCATCAGCTGATGAAGGGCCCCTCGAGGTAATGGCTCATGACCTAGTGGAAGGCACTTTTTTTATTATTATTATTTTCCCCACTCAGGGAAGCGGGTAATTCAGTTCCCCGGTAAAGGCAGAGGGTCCCCTGCACGTTGGCAAGAGCAGCAGGTCCCAGGGAAAGCGGGGGTTGGGGGGATCCTGGAGGGTGCCCAGCACCCATGCTGTCCTTCCAGGCAACATCCCTGCTCCGGCTGATGGAGTCCTAATGAGCACAATGGGTGATTGAACCTCCGCTTCAGACTGCCAGCCAAAACGGAGATGGATCTACAGCGTGCAGCTTGCCCGGTGTGCTCAAGAGGGATGCAGCAGGCTTTAGTCCCACTAGAGATGCAGCAAGAATCTGTCTGAAGCTGCAGATTTTGGTGTCAGCAATTTTCCCTGGGACGGGTCTCTGCTGCATGGGGCTCTCAGACTTCAAGCTCTACACCAGACTATGACTGAAGAGGCTGTGGAAACCAGCAACTTGGATCCATCACAGCCAGCCCTGCAGGTGTGATGGAGCGTCCATAAGGTCCAATCTCATACCACTCTGCAACACAGCACCTCAACCACTACTTGCTGGTGGTTTGAGAAACAGTTGCTGGTGGTAGAAACCCCTTACATTCCATAAATGGTGCCCAGTGAGGGCATTTTGCTGCCCAAAATGTTGGTTTTCCATGGAGGTGCCCAGACAAGCCTCATGCCACGCTTCGCATGGTGAGGCCAGCAGGCACAGCATGCCAGGACGTCCGGTGCTGGCATCACTGCAAGGGATTTGGCTGCCAAGCAGGGTTTGCTGGAAGCTGTGGCACTGCTGGAACACAGATTTCAGGCCGCAGCACACAGTCCCTTCTTTGGGGTGGGGGAGGCAGCCAACCCCAGCCGAGGTCAGAAGGGGTTGCCCCGAGTGCATCCATCTGAGCTCTGGCCAGCATCCCGGTGGAGCAGGGGTGGCCACCACGGTGCAAGCCCCTTTCTCCTCCTCCTCCCTCCACATCAAAGAGCAGGAACAGGGCTGAGGTTTGCCAGGAAATCGTAGGGTCTGGTGCAGCATCGCTGCCTTTTTGCTGGAGCCCATAGCGAGGGCTCCTCCAGCACGTGCAGGCAGGACACCTCATGGGGATCTGGTGATCAGCTGCTGGACTCTTCACCATCCCCCTTCCCATCCAGGTATTGACTGACATTTTGTCCCTTGCTCCTAAACCCGGTGCTGACAGCCGTGGCTGGCCCAGCTTTCACTGCCATCTTGTCATACAAGCAATTTATCACCCGCCAGTGAGCGCTCGTTACAGAAGACAGACTCCAGTGTCCATTAATTAATGGGAAATACTTAGAGAGGCACACACACAGGCACAAATCTGCCCGAGCGGTTTCCTACAGCAGGTACCACGGGTGTATCCACAGGCTACCACAGCCAGCACAGGCACCAGGAGCCACAGCAGTGGCAGCTAGGCTCAAAACAAAGAAGAATCCACACTATAGAGAAAAAAAAAAAGCAAATCAAAACCAAGACAAAACAGCCGTGGAGGTGATAGAGTAGCATGGGTTTATTCCTGAATTGATAAGAAACTACTCAGTTTAGGGGATAAAGAAAAAAAAAAAACTATGATGATTCAAGAACAGGGGGGAGAGCAAGCCCTGTCCCAGCTGCCGAGGTTTTGGAGAGAAGGTTGTTCCACAGGACACCTTCAAAGGGCTTGCAGACTCTTTGGCTGCAGAAACAGCTGAACACTTTGCCTGACGTTGCACGGGGGACAAGGCGTTGTTGGCTGCCGTCCCCCCTCCAAGCCTCCCAAGGGTCTGGTGAGGCGGGATAAGCCCAGCCCCCTGGCATGGGAGAGAACCCAGGGGTCTGGCAGAGCTGCCCCTGCACAGTCTCACGTGTCCCAACCCTCCAGCCCCTGAGCCTTCGCTCCGCTGGATGGACTAAAAATACATGAAAGACGGGTTCGCAGCGAGTCAGCGCCGGGTTTACGAAGCGCCCCGTTTCGCTGCTTCCCTGCAGAAGCCAGGCACAGAGGGCGAGGAGAAAGAGTTTTGGAGGGATCTTCTGAAACTCAGATGGCTTTATGATTCGGGAAGAAAACCTAAAACTGGTTTGAAAGGAGATCTAAACATCATGTCAAAACCCAGCGCTTGATCTTTTTCACAAGTGGTCTTTCACTTTCTTCTGCTGAGGCTCTTTGCCAAGCGCAACACAGAAACCAAAGCTCTTCCCGTTGATCCAAAACTATTTTTCACCAAATAAGCCATTCATCTGAAATCTTTTTGCCCAGCTCTGATGTAGGAGAAGCTATGGGCTCACAGCAGCCCAGGATTTATGCTCAAATGAGCATTTGTGACTAACAGACAGACCAGATTCATAGTGAGATGCATCATCAATAAATCAGTCAATCACTTCGCCTGCCCCCTGCACAAGGCTGAAGTCTCAAGTAACTACTCAGCACCTTGTCAACCTTTACTCCAGCAAAGTCTGGGTAAGAGACCTCAGGATTTAGCCTATTGATTGCTTACTATTGTTTGTGATGCCCTGCGTGCGTTAGGCATGCTCCCTTCAAGCAAGATTAAATACCTGGCTTATGGCATTGGGATTCAAGGGAAATTATCTTTTACGAGCACAGGAATAGACAAGTCAAATTGCCTTGTGCAATAGTCCATCACGGTGCAAAGGCAACCCGAACCCCTTCCCCTCTTGCTGCCGGAGACGGGGAGGTGGGGGGCACACGGCGGTGTTGGCTCTCCCTGGGGCTGGGGTAGGGAGAACACTTCTGTAGTTCTGTAGAACACTTCTGCTAGTTAAATGCAATTTTGGCTTTGACTCCAGAGCCGCTGTGGATCTCAGCTCCTCCGCTAGCGTTTTGTGGCAAGAACAATAGAGTGACAGCTCCCTGGCAGCTTTAAGTAGCATCCCCAGCTCAAAGGCAGCCTTAATGCCTCCGCCGATTTCGAGCCTTTCAGCTTTTACATTCGTTTGAAGTTAAGCTGATCTAACTTGGGTGAGTGGGCGCAGACGGGGTCGCTCAACCAAAGCCGAAGCACCTCGCGGTGGGGCTGCTGCAGACGCTTAGCAGCAAAAAGCAGACCCCCACGCACCCGCACGTGTATTGAACGCATGAAGATAGATGGGCATGAGTGACCATCCTCTCCCAACAAAGTGCAAGCCTGGGACATCATCCCTGGGACAAAGCGAGGAGATGCAGCAGCCATTTGCAAGGCAGAACACCTTCTATTAGCCCTCTGAATGCTGCCCACCCCCACCCCTTGGCACCTCCCTTCCCCTACAAGGAAGTTGGCAGAAAAATTGATGCCTCCAGATCCAAGCCTGAGGTCCAAATGAAGGCAGGAGATGATGCAGCTCTCCCTGCAGAACACACAGGCAGAGAACTGAAAACCAAGCTGAGAAAACAAGAAAACTGCAAATAACTTTCTTGTGTGAGTCCTGGTGCTCCTGGGATTTGCCCGGAGTGACCTCTGATCCAGCACCACTGGTGCCGTGGCTGCGATATCAGTGAGACCTCAGCCAGCCGAAGATGAGAGTTTCCTGCTTCCCACCTCTGAGGAGCTGGATCTGTCTTCTGCTCTGTACAGTACGGGTTATTTTAGGGTTTTACTGATTTCTGGTGCGGAGGCAGGCACAGGGACACCACCACCTCCCCAGGCATCTCTACCACAGGCTGAACGTAGCTAGGGGTGAAGGGTGCTTAGAAGGAAGATAAAGTCTCACTTTTTAAAGATGCTTCTCCCAGCATACATGGAAAAACCTTCAGCAACTAAAATCCTGCAATTCCCCCAGCAAAAATGCAGCATGCGGAAGCACCTAGGGACCTTGGGGGATGAAGAGGGGTGGGGAGTGGGAGAAGAAAATGAAAATAAAATCAAGGATTTACAGCATCCAAACTCAGCCCACCATCTGCTCTCCCGACCTGCGGCGTGCCCGTGCACTGGGGATGGCACACTGATTCCCAGGCTTCACCCACGCATCCCACTGCAAGGCAGGCTGATTTCTGACACTCGTCCCACCTCCCGCCTTGCTTTATTCCTGCTTGCTGCCCAACCTCCCTCTCTCCTCTGGGTACTTTTCCTGCTGCCGTTTGTTCCTGTCCTTTACAACTCTGCCTGCTGTCACTCGCGTAACCTTGCCTGTTTGGTAATTTGTGGCAATAAAGTGTCACTGTGGGGAAAAAATACAGCGTCGCAGTAGCTTATAAATCTCTGATCCATAAATTGTGCTGGCCCCCACGTGTGTGCCCCTCCTTTTCGATGTAAAGTGCAACAATTTAGGGCAAGAGGAAGAAAAAAAGAGCCGGTAATATGTGATCTTGCTGAAAGGCAGCACTGAGCTGAACTCGTTAGGGGCTGTAACAAATGCTGAGGGGCTGCTGTGTGCTGTAAATTGCCCTGGAGACATGGGGCCTCAGTGGAGACTTCCTAGCTTAGAGCTATGCAGAGCTTGGAAAGAGTCGCCCTAAAGGGAAAAATAATACAATAGACATTGCTAAGGGGTGCCATCAGCACTGCAGCCTCCCTCCCCTATGAACAGCCCTGCCGGTGCTGAGCAAGCATGACCCCCGGAGCACCATGGCCATGGAAGGGATCCAGGTGTGTGCAGCTGAGCCCTTCACTCCTCCTCCCACCCAGATGTGGGATCCTGCCCACCTCCATCACAACTAAATGGCTCCTCGAGTGCATCTTCATCAGCACCCACTCCCTTTGGGCATAAAGGGTTATCACATTTGTGGCCCTGCAAGCCACTGAATTTTACTGAATTCTTTTAGAGTTGGAAGGGACCATAGAGGTCATCTAATCCAACTCCCCTACTGAAGCAGGATTGCCCAGAAAACGTTAGAGCATGTCACTCAGGACTGCATCCAGGCAGGTCTTGAAAATCTCCAAAGAAGGGGACTCCACGACTTCCCTGGGCAGCCTGTGCCAGGGCTCTGTCACCCTCACTGTGAAGAATCCCCAGGTCTACTACGTAGAACACTGGGCATCTGACACTGTGGTCCTCCAGGAGCCCTGAGACCCACAGCAGCCATGACACCATCTGAGATGCTTTCAGAGAGAGGGCAGTCCCTCTTGCTGATGGTTATATTCTCCAATTCTTTTAATTGGAGAACACTGCTTGCCTCCATCAGAGCCCTCTTTTACTGCATGACCATCCCAGTCCCAGCTTGGCATCCCGGGCCAACTGTAAAAAGTCACCTCCATCACTGCTGCTGTCTCTCTCCCGAGCCACAGCTCCCGTGCCAGACCCAGCAGACAGTCCCTCTCCCACACCCACGGTCCTCAGCATGTTGGGGTCTCATCCACTACCCACTGCACAGATCAGCAGGAAGCCTTGCATTAAACCCTTCTTCTGACACTGACATCTTTCTTGACATCTATGGCTCACCTGAGCAGCTAAGTAACACTCCTGTGAATATAAACAAGCTGGGGAAAGTGCATTCACTAGACAGATAGCTTGGGGAAGTGTCATCACAGGCTGAAAGCCCATATGTGGTTTTGTAACAAAGGTATTTGCTTCCTGTCTTGCCCACTCATCAGAGGAATATATGAGCGAAGCTAAGCAGCACCCTGGAGACAGACTAAAACCAAGCGGAGAGCAAGGGATGCTCGCCGTGCTCGGCAGGAGCCGTGCAGACGAACACATTATGAACACCCTTGGGAAAAGAAATCTCCTTTCTCCCGGGCTCAGGAATGGCATGGAGCCAGAAGCCATCATACATCTATCCTGCACCTGATGAAGAGGAGATGTAAAAAAAAAAAAAAGTTGTGGTCCCCAAACCTGCCCATGGACGACAACTTCTCACCTTCAGCCACAATCCACTGAAGTCTGTAAGAAACCACACTTCTTGTGAAATCTCCAGCCCATTGCTACAGTGAGGTGCAGGGCTTGGGTACAGGGGCAGCCCCCTCATGCCAAAGTGTGTCCCAGCAGGGAGCAGCCAGCAGCTCCCACAACTCAGACTACATCAAGACCTTGCTCCTAGTTTTGGGAGCCCCAGGACAAGATATATGTTAATTAAAAGGAGCAAATTCATCAGGGGCTCCTGAGATGGCCAAGGGAGTTGGTGAGAAGACTGAGCCAGGCTCTCTGCAGCAACACGTAGCAAGAGGATGAGTGACAGTGGGCAGTAGCTGACACAAAAGATTCCCACTGGATGCACGGAGAAACTTTTCCCCCCTCGAGAGCCCACCAGCACTAGAACAATGGCCCAAACAGCCTATGTTCTTTCTGTATGCAGGGGCTTTCAGGATCTGTCTGTATACACCCCTGAGCAGCCATGTCCAGTTTCAGACTCCTGCTCAGAGCAGAATTTCTGTGGGACTTGAGACATCTGAGGTCCCTTCCCAACTGGACAGTTATGCCAGCCTGCTGTGAAAAACTGGGGCTTGCAATGCTACATCAGGCCACTGCCTCCCAGGGTCATAACTGAGGGAGAACCATTACATTACCTTTAACAACACTCAAATCTGGAGATAATGAAGCCCTTCTCCTATCCCCAGTTTCATGACTATTGTGACAGAGCAACGTACAGAAGGAGATGAAGAAAAACTCCACCATATGTGCACAGGCATTCCTTTGTGCCAGGAAATGAATGCGGAGTTGGTAACTCATTTCAACCCTACCATCCCTTCAAAATCCATATGCTCAGTGCACATACACTGTAAGACCTGTGCTGACTTGGCCCAAGGAACCACTCCAAACAGGCAGTTTGCATGGCTGGTACTCATTCCAAGAGTGGGTTAAAGGGTGTTGGAGCCGGACTCTTTTCAGTGGTTTCCAGCAATAGGACAAGGGGCAACAGGCTCAATCTGGAACATGGAAAGTTACATTCAAATATGAGGAAAACTTCTTTACAGTGAGAGTGACAGCACCCTAGGACAGGCTGCCCAGGGAGGTCGTGGAGTCCCCTTCTCTGGAGATCTTCAAGACCCGTCTAAATCCTGTTCTGAGTGATGTGCTCTGGGCAACCCTGCTTTAGCAGGGGAGTTGGACTAGATGGTCTCTAGAGGTCCCTTCCAACTCTAACAATTCCATGATTCCATGAAATGTCCTTGATAGCATTTGATGAAGGAGGAAAACAGACAAGACACAACATGGCAGTACCACAGCTTGCTGCTTGGGAAAACAGCAGGAAAACCTCTTTGCTGGGAGTGTGGCACAGCTGAGGGCCAGGTACCCCAGGAGATGGGGGTGTCCAGGCTTAAGCTGTGAACATGCAACTAAACAGGCACATTGACCCGAAGTAGCATTGGTGGCAGTTGTGCTCTGGAGACCTCTGAGGTCCCTGTGGGTCTATAAAGATGCAAGAACAAGATGATGACTGCAGTACTGTTGTGCCTGGAGGGAACGCACCTCAGCCAGAAGGTAGAATAGACTCCTTCAGAAGCAAACACTGCTAAGCACTCAAAAACTGCATAACCAAGTGACAGCAGCAGAGCTTTGGCAAGTCATCTGTCCATCTATAAATAGAGCTCAACCGTGTGTCCTTATCGCAGGGCTTTGATGCGTTTGGGGAGAGTATTTTTTTCCCCTTTGCCACTGAGTCCCAGGCAGCACAGATAATGGGCTTGAATCGATCCAGCTCAAGTATTACTAAACTTCCTACCACCGTGGCAGCATGCCAGCCTCAAATAGGACAAGAGAACATGTGTCTGTTCAGAGCCAACCACAAGGAGCAGGCAGAAAATTGCTTTAGACTTTAAAAAAAAAAAAAAAGGTGCTTTTTGCAGATTTGTAGATCAATCTACAATGTATTTTAGAGGTTTAAGAAAGTCAATAGAAACAAGATATATCATTGCTGCACAAGAATGCGAGAAGTTGTATTTCTACTTACGCTGCTACTATCCCTCCAACTGCGGGCTCGTTGTCCTGCTGCTCCCTGCCACAGACCCACAGCACCATCAAAGGACAAGGGACGGGGCTCCCTTCACTGCTGCAGTTCACCACCTGTCCTGTTCACCAGGACAACTTAGCTCTGGGGCTGGTTGGGCTCTGAGATACCCTACAAGTGTCACCAGTGCACCTTGTTGCAGCAAGAGGATGCAGGGACTGCTGGCAGTGGCCAGGCTGACCTCCCACAATCTGGAGCTCTTTTCCTCAGGTCTCATCCATATGGGTTCAGCACACAAGTTTACTGAAGTCTCTTGAGATGCTCCAGCCAGTGCTGAGATGATCCCCTTGGGATTCATGGCTCAACCTGGTGCCGCTGCAGATGCACACAGGGCAGCAGCCTGTCCTCTGCGATCTCATCCCCAGGGATGTGACAAGCCGGTCCCCACCATACCTCTTGCCTCATGCCAAGTGACACGACTTGGAGAGGCCTTGCACAGCCCTTTGCCCCCCCTTCCCTTCCCTTCCCTTCCCCCAGCTCCACCACAGAGCACTACAAAGCATATTCAGAATTTTTCTCCCCCTTCTTTATTATTATTAAGTGAGCCGCATGACATGCCTTATCAAACCAGACCTAAATCATGCCTGCCCCTCCCTAGATCCTGTGTAATGCGTCAGCCATTAAACATGCAATTAGCCTGCATTTACAAATCCGTAAGAGGCTCTCACTGGCCATCCATCGCTCATGGGCAGGACCACTCGCATCCCTCCGGCGGAGCCTGTCCTAATGAGCCACCAGGAAGCGGATCCCACTGGAACCGGCCACATCCATTTCCCAGCCTCCATGAGGCACAAAAAGCATCTCCTTAGTTTCCACCCCTGGCCTCACGGGGGGAAAGATAATGTGTGTATCTGGACTGGAAAGAGTTGGCTGCACACCCTTGGTGAACAGGGAAAGCCCCTGTACTGTGGGATGCCCAGTTCCACCCAACCTTCTGTCCCAGAGCCCAGCCGGGCACAGGAAAACAGGTCGGGCTGCAACATGGGAAGCAGAAGCCAGCTTTCTCCCCTCCTTACAAGGCTAAAGCATGTGCAAACACCTGCCAGACATGCCACCCAAATCCCATCAAGCAAAGCCAGGCAATGGAAGCCCACGGCAGGGCACAGATGGGCAGCTGAGGCTCTGGACCAAGGCTGGTCCCTTCCCTTCCCTCTGCCAGGCTCAAGCTGCTCCAACGGCACATCAGCAGGGCTGGACTTTTATTCCTCTGCTGCTGCGGACGAGCAGGCACCAGGGGACGTATCATTCAGCAAAGCTGAGGAAGAAACAAGCAGCGTTAACCGCTAGCATGTGTGTACGGAGACCCCTCATAAACTCCTTTTTTTTTTTTTTTTTTTTTTTCCCTTGCTCCCATCTGCTTTGCTCTGGGCCACTAAATCCAATTCAGCAGCGCTCAGAGCTTGTACCAAAGCTGCGACACATTTGTCAGATCCCTGACTAGACCCATGGCTAATTTTACAACGCTAATTTATCTCACCATATTATATCGCTTTCATTTCATCCCCCCGGATCCCATTACCGCCAGTGTACCTTGTAGCCAGCGTGTAACAGTAATTGGTATTATTAGCAATGTACCCTCCTTGAGCTGCTCTATTTGCAGAGCTGCGAGGAGTCCCGTGGGTGAGCTGGTCCGTGCCAAGGATGGGAAGGAAAGGGGTCCTTATCCCATGCCACTCCAAGGATGCCGCCACCGAGCAATGCTGAGGGCAGGGTTTTGCTGCTGCAGAGCATCTCTGCACATCCAGGACCCCAGCCTGCTCCCCAGTGAAGCTCCATCAGGTGCTACCTACCCCTGTGGCCCCTTGACCTTGAGCTTTTAACTCCAGAGATTTAATTTCAGCTTTGCACACAGGAAGCACTTCTGTCCTTTCATGTGACTCAGAGACAGGACTTTGCAGATCCAAGGTGAAGGGGTCTGTAAAACACCCCTAGGAAGCTCGATGCAGGGGGCAGAGGGCAGGGGAGACACACAGGAAAAATTCGTGACACTTAATGCTGTTTTGCCAACCATTTCTCCTATTTTGTGTAAGCTACTACTTTTCCAAGATCAATGTAATTAAAGCCATGCAATTTTAGTTAAGTGGGAGGCTGCGCTAGTCAAACGGTGACAATTCCCACTTAAGATGTCCTTGCCTGGCATTTAGAGACTTGTTAAAATTTAATTCATCATTTTCATTCCTCCGGCTTCCCTAGAGTGGCTCTGCAGGGGCTGCATCCCCAAATGTGCCAGCCCCATCCACATGCCCCTTCCCTGCTCCACCTGGGTCCCCTAGCTTGGAGAATATGACCCCAAACCTCTCCTCAAGCAGCACTGTGTTATCACAGCCCCATAAAAAGCCCATGTGCAACAGGCCTCAGAGGTGGGGCAATCTCTTAACCATGGATGGTGATGGTGGTGGTCTCCTAAGGGGGTGCAGCCCTTTTCAGCTGAGCAGAGCTTGAAGTTGTGCTTTTTCTGTGAGAGGTGGCACCTCGCCTCCCACCACAAAGCAGGGCTGAGTGACACTTACCTGCTCCAGAGTAGTTCAACCACCATGGGACCTCTGCAACCCCAGTTAGATCCACACTGCCAGAAGGGCTTTCAAGCAGGAAGGGTCTCTGTGGAGAAGCCTCCTATGTGCAGTCCATGACATCTGCATTTTCCAAGCTGTTCATCCAAACCTGGTCCTCTACAACCTAAATAACCCCTGTCAGCATCTGCCTTCTTCACACAGCTTCACATCAGAGCCAGGACCCACCTCTTACCATACTTTAATAAGGGCCATCCTAGCCAAAGGACACATGGGCTGCAGTCCCACCACAGCCTGGGGCACACCAACGAAGGATGAACTGGGTGACCAAGTGCTTTAATCCACTTCTTACCTCTCCACCGGTCCAGAGTCCTTGGCTCTAATTTTTCATCAACGTCCAGGGGATTCTTCTGGCTGCTTGATTGACCCTCGCCGCTCAGATGTGGGATTTTCTTCAACGAAACAGAAGAGACAACCTGTCAGGCTACCAGGTGGAGCTCTGCCATCGCTTGGGGTTTAAGAAACAAGCAAAGGCGGGGGTTGGGGAGGGGGCATCTGTTCTCCAGCCTTGACAGCTGGGGGTAACTGGTGTAAACATGAAGCTAGTTTAGATGAAAAGCCCTCCCACATGAGCATCACAGTCCAGCCCCAAAGCACGCATTTGCTTAATTATTTCGATTTTGAGACATGAAAGGGGAGAGGGGGAAAAAAAAAATAATACAGCATCTTGGAGCATCTCTGATCTTCTTTAAAGACAGACAGCAACGCTCCCCAGCCAAAACAGCATAGCAGCACTAAAACGTCAGCCCAGCACCAAGGCATTTGCCCACGAGGTCTTGTGCTGCCTAAGCCCTAATCCTGCAAAGCCTCACGCACGTGTTAAACCGTGCGGGGAGAGGCCAATCCGACTGAACCCGGGAGTGTGAAGAGGAAAGCACGCACGTACGGCTTTGCAGCACGGACACCGAGGGCTGGAAAGGGGGGAGAGAGACTTTCTGTGCTACGTCTGACATGCTGCCTAGTGAGACGGGGTCTGAGGCATTGCCGTAACCAGCAGTGCCTTCAGTTTAGAGCAGCAAATGTGCTTTTTGTGTTAGACAAACAAATTATCAGTCGGGATCCACACTCATTATCTAGCTCTTGTGGCTGAGCTTGTGTGGCTCCCCCCTCCTTTTTACATGCTTTGAGGAGGGGGAAAAAAAAAAAAAAGAAGAAAAAAGTCTCATGGTTCTGCATTATTAAAAATGAAAAATAGGAGGCAAACTCCACTGACAAGAGGGGATTCAGGGAGTCAATCCTGCAGAGGCGCTTTCCCAAAGGCGACAGCGACTCCAAGCCTGGAACACCACATGCTTTAATTAGCACCCAACCTCGAACTGATGAGCTTTGACAGAGCCCACCCCAGGACTCCATCCAAAGCCTGGGCGAGTCAGCGGGAGGGTGCTACAGAAACCCATACTACAATCCCCACCCACCTACTAAACCTAAATAAATAAATAACCACCACTCCCCTCCAAAAAAAACTCCACTGGGTGCCTGACGGAGAAACCCTCATTTGCAAAGCACTGGGAAATAATTAAAAAGTTTTCCCAGAGCTTAAAAGGAGGGAAGCAGACTGTTTGTCATGCCGGCAGCGCATGGTGTGCCGCAATTTATCATGCTTGTCAGGTGTCAGCCACCGAGAAATTTAACTCCAGCTGCCCCGAGCCCAACACCCGCAACGCCCCATCACTCAAAACCCGCTCCGTCAGGCACCCCCCAGCTGACAAGTGACTGGCAAGGAGGGGAGAGGGCTCCTCCCCACCAAGCCTCCCCTCGCTCCGCAGTGCCAACGCAGCTAGTAAGTTAGTTTTATTTGTTTTTTTTTTCACCCGCAGATGAAGCAGAACAGAGGAGACCAGGCTACAGCAAGCATCAAGGTTTGTCCATCACTACCTGGCAGGGACCTGCCTGGGCTGTCACTCCAGTTTGGCAGGGATAGGACAAGAGAGATGGGTTTAGCACCGCGCGCTCTTGGGGAGGTTTTTGCAGCATCCTCTGCTCCAGCCATAAGGACATGGCTCAAGTGGGGAGAGTCCCAATGCCTTGGCTAAGGGGAAGTCACTAGAACCTGCTCACATGGAAAGATGCAAAAGCAAACGTGCTGAGGGTACATTCCATCTCTTCATATAGGTAATTCAATATATTCATCAATGACCTGGATGAAGGGATGGAATGTACCCTCAGCAAGTTTGCTGATGANNTGCCACCATCCAGAGAGACCTGGACAGGCTGGAGAGATGGGCCGAGAGAAACCTAACGAAATTTAACAAGGCAAGTGCAGGGTGCTGCACCTGGGGAGAAATAACCCCATGTACCAGGACAGGTTGGGGGCTGACCTGCTGGAGACCAGCTCTGAGGAGAAAGACCTGGGAGTTCTTGTGGACAACAGGATGACCAGGAGCCAGCAATGTGCTCCTGTGGCCAAGAAGGCCAATGGCATCCTGGGGGGCATCAAGAAGAGCGTGGCCAGCAGGTGGAGGGAGGTCATCCTGCCCCTCTGCTCTGCCCTGGGGAGGCTCCATCTGGAGCACTGGGACCAATTCTGGGCTCCCCAGTTCCAGAAGGACAGGGAACTG
>BJBW01016177.1:293-10480 GCA_004320125.1 Scolopax mira
GACTCTTTTCAGTGGTTCCCAGTGACAGGACGAGGGCAATGGGCACAAGCTGGAACATGGGAAACTCCATTCAAATATGAGGAAAAACTTCTTTGGGGTGAGGGTGGCAGAGCCTTGGCAGAGGCTGCCCAGGGAGGGTGTGGAGTCCCCTTCTCTGGAGATCTTCAAGCCCCACCTGGATGGAGTCCTGAGTGCTGTGCTCTGGGCAACCCTGCTTTGGCAGGAGGGTTGGACTGGAGGATCTCTAGAGGTCCCTTCCAACTCTGACAAGTCCATGAATCACAACCCTAACAGCAACACTAATTAGCTCTCTGTGGTTGCTGCAGCAGCAGGAGGTTGTGAAACACTGAACTCACCCCATCCCTGGATTTTTGTCCCTCTGGAGACCATCGAAACACACGGGAGAGTCGTTCTGTGGGGAAAGTGCTCCAGCCCCCAGCCCTGCCATGTGCCCATGGGTGCAAAAAAAAAATCAGAAAGAGTTTCCAGGACTCCTTTTTTAAGCAGATTCAGTGACATTACAATATTTTCAATCATCTTTAAAAAAAATAATTATAAAACCTCATATTCCTATTTTCCATTCTTGTTGCCTGGATTATGTTTTCTGACAACTGACAGAGTATTAGTAGTTCTTGGTAATTCTCATCAGAATCTGTTGTTTTAAAAGAAAAATGAGCACGTTTGTGTTTCCTCTCTGTGCTAACTTGAAAATTGAGAGTGTTGTGTTTGCAAGGCACTGGGTAACATTTCCAAAAGCCTCTACTTCTAATTTCCGTAAGATTTTTTTATCTCCCGGTATCTTTAGAAACTTTGGGAAAACGAGTTGCAAATTATCTAATCTTTCCAAAATAATAATTTAATTAAAAAAAAAATAATCTTTGCCACAGGGAGTGATGTAAGGCTTGTTCCTTGCTTCCTTAAATTAATAACTTTTAACTTAATAACTTTTTCCTGATTGATCTGACGTGCCCAGGTCTTCTCAGCAGCATTAAGAATGCTGGTTTGTTGGTTTTTTTCCCTTTTCCTGGGTGCTGATAAGGCGTTTTGGTTATCTCGAATCCTCTGCCTTTTCCCCATTGTTCCCCTTCTCTGCGGTGGGCTGGCAGTGACTCATCAAACAGCCTCGTGGTTTTTTCCTGGAGATAAAAATCCAGCCTTGGGAAAAGTGTGAATGCCAGAGCAACCTCCTCCGAGGTGGTGGATGGATCCGCGGTGAGTTCTTAATTCCCACATCCGTAAGGAAATGCGGGTTTTTGGTCAGCATCCAGCACACGAGAGACAAGAAAACGTTCCCTCCCCTTATTCCAAACCTGAGTTTTGACCCTTCCTCATCTCAGCAGGTCAACTTGATGAACAAGGGCTCGCTCCGGGGCCAGATCTCGGCCACTTGCCCGAGTGGCTGCCGAGAGCTGGCGAGTGTCGGCTTCACTTTGACGTCCCGCACGGAGCGTGGGGGTTTGGATAATGGTGGATGTCACAAGGCATTTGTGTGACAGCTGGAGAAGCGTCTTCTCGGACCTGGTGGAGGTAAAGCAAGGAGTGGTCAGACACTGGAGGTGGTTGAGTCACCATCCCTGGACGTGTTTAAGAGACATTTAGATGCGGTGTTGGGGTGTTGGGTGGAGGGGAGAACTTTGTAGCACGGGGTTGATGGTTGGACTCGATGATCTCAGGGGTCTTTTCCAACTTGAATGACTCTATGATTGAGTACGAAGAGGAACCTGAAACTTCTCTTTTTGTAGCCTGAGTCTCCACCAGGAGAGGTATAAAGAGGGTTGTGTTTGTTCGCTTGCTGCTGACGTTGGGCTCCAATTCACCCGACCCTGAGCCGTGACAGACTGTAAGATGTGAAATGTGGGATCCCTGAATCCTGCTTTGGCAGCCC
Organism: Scolopax mira; assembly: GCA_004320125.1. NCBI lineage: Eukaryota > Metazoa > Chordata > Aves > Charadriiformes > Scolopacidae > Scolopax > Scolopax mira. The sequence continues at coordinate 2,179 of BJBW01016177.1, forward strand.
CAGCTGTGCCATGGGAGACACGCTTGGGAGCCTGGGATTCTCTCGGAGCTCTTTTTTTCCTCCTTGGCATTTTTAGTTGGGTTGAAAATGCAGAGGTTTATGGTTTGTCCCGTGGCAGCAGTGGCTTCCAAGCCTCCTGCCCGGCTCTGTGCCATCGCTGTGTTTTACTGGTGTCTGTGGAGGTCCCTTTTGTCACCTTCTCTGTTCCTTCTTCAAACCACAAAAAGGATATTCCAGCCCTGGCAGAGTGTTCCCCTCGTAGAGCATCGCTGTGCCAGGTGGTCATGGTGGGGGGTGATGTCCTTTCTGATCCCAAGAGAAGCAGCCATGGCCGTCCCAAATCCCCACAGCTGGTGTGAAACTCGCTGCTCATTCTGGGTGAAATCCACAGCGCTTTGGCCAATGTGGCATCACCCTTTACCCGATGCCTGCATTACCCACAAATCCTTTTCCCAGCCCCCTTGAAGGACAATCCTAAGTCCAAACCCTCCGGGTGTCCCCGCAGCAATCCCGAGGCTGTCTCTTCCTTCCCAAGGCAAAGCTCCCAGCCAGGTCTTGGCTCCCAAAAAACCCTGGAAAACGCTTCTCTATCCCCAGAATTTCAGCTGGCACGTTGATGGACGGAGGCAATTTGGAAGGTTCATCTGACTGGGCTTGGCAGCCTGGCAGGCAGGGCCCCGCTTGCTGCTTCTAAGAAATATTTTTGAGGGGGAAGGAAGCTGCAAGACAAGGATATGCCTGGACTGCCTGGCTTTGGGAAAGGGTTCGGTCCTCACCCAAAGACACGGAGGCCTGTGCAGAGAGAAGTCCCTCGTGTGCCTCGGTAGGTCTCCGCTATGGAAATTTTATGACCTATTTAGTAGCTCTTTAATGATCCTGAAAACAATCTCATTTTCACTTAGTGCTGTGACCAGCGAGCCGTGGTGAAGGAATCTTTCAGGATCCTCGGGCTGGGGTGCTGCAGGGCTGAGTCAGAAGGGTGTATTTATGGGCAGGGTGAGGGGCAGGGGATGCTGCACCTGAGCAATGACATCTCACCTTTGATGGCCTCTGGGAAGAGTCCCCCACCGACTGCTCCTCCTTCTGGACCAGTTTAACCCCGATGCTGTGGTCGCCTCCCCGTGTCCCCTCCTGCAGGCAGGCTTTGAAAATTTATTTAACTGAATTTGAGGTTTAAGTGTTACGTTGGGGTTTTACCACTCGGCTTCGCCGTTATTCGTACACGGCGAACAAACGAGGAGAACTAAAGGCGATTAAATTAACCGGCAGCCGTCGCCGGAGGATGTGTCATTTGAAGATTGCGGTGAGGGGAGGCTTCCAAAAAGCCCCAGCTGACCCCAGGCCATGGGTTTCCATCCCGAGAGGGGTGATCAGAGCCCCTGCCCTCCCAGCCACGTGGCTGGTGGTCAGTCTGGAAGGGGCTGGTCGCAACCTGCTCTGCTGAGCGCAGACCGAGCTCCCCTGCCTAGTTGGATACGCAATATTTAAAATTTAAACCCCTGCTTTAAAGACCCAGGATGAGAAATGCTGCCAATTATGAAAGTCAAAGATCTCCTCGGGGCAGCTTCTGGGCTTACTGCGCTTCTCCTGCATGACGTTTCTTTTGTGCTAGTGATGCTTCTTGTCACTGGAAGGCATGGGTGCGACCTGGAGTGGTGGGAAGAGGCTGCCTGAACCGGTCCCACCACGTTTGCCATCAATTAGGGCAACAGAGGGTTGGGAAGAGAACTTGTGCCATCGAGACCTTCCTTTCAGGTGTGCTCAACAGATGAGTATTTGGTGCGTGCTGGGCGTCAGGAGTGACTAGGATGATTTGTGAGCAGAGGAAAGGGCACTTTGTTTTAATAGCTGTAGCTCTGATTGTCTTAGGACTGTGTGGTCGTGCTCTCCTCGCAATCAGAAACCAAAACTTTGGTGGTTTTGGACATTCACACAAAGTTGTGATAATTTCACAACGGAGAGGTCTGGGAAGCTGAATTCCTTCTGCATGACTTGTAGGCAGTTATTAGCGTCCCACGGATCCTTTATTCTATTTAGCAGTGCCCACTGTGTTGCTCTTCTCTTGGGGATGAGGAAGGCTGCGGATGGTTTCTGGCTGTCAGCCTGCTCTCAATTCCATGCTTCAACACCCCCTTTCTCTTCCAGTCGCCCCATGCTGGTCTCAAAACACCCCTCCTCCGTTCTGGTGGTGATTTCCCTGATAATCTCTGACTGCAAGGAGATAACTTCGCATTAATGGGAAAGGTTTTGGTGCATTTCAGCACCTTTTAGAGAAAATTAATCCGTGAGCTTTGCTCCAGATCAAATGCAGTTCACCCTCTGAAGGATTCTTTGGCCAACTTCAAACCAAGTGTGAGGTGGGGACATGCAGTTCAGGGTACCAAAAATCTAGTCTGAAGTCATCTCCCCAAGTCATATACAGTGTAGAGGTGTAGGCTGGTGGTCCAGGAGACAATAATTCTGGACATTTGGCTTCCACACTTCTGCACACAAAGCCAATGGTTGCTTCTTGGGCTGTCTTGGTGAGAGCTTTTCCCCTCCAAATCCTGAAAACATTCCTGCAGCGTTGGAGTTAGCGAGACATCCCAGGTTAGAGCAGGGAAACCACCCTCAGCTTGAGGCATCTCTTGAGGTCTCCTCCTCATGGAGGACTTTCCTGTTGAAGGACAGTAATTTTGTGCAAGTTGTTACTTCTCTGAGTGGGACTGAGATGATGACGGAGATGCTTCCTGCAGCAGCACAGCGTGGGACCCCTGGGGCACAGGGACAGCCAACTCCATCATCCTTCTTGTTAATGGCTTGAACCCGTTGCCCTCAAATGAGGAAGAGTTGGCGCTTAACTGGAACCACTTAATAGCTCTGAGATTAATGGAGGCAGCACTTGATGCTCCAACGCAACCTGAACTGCCTTTGTGGAAATCCACAGGTTTCCTGAGGGCTTTTGGGGGGAAAAAAAAAAAAGAGAATCAATAACTGGGATGGAGGTGTTTGGAGGTGTTTGTAACACCATCGGCTGAATTGCTCGGTTGTCCTTCAGCTTCAGATTTTGCTAATCCTTTTAACCACCACGGGTGGGTGTTTCCGCTGTTTTACGGCCAAAATCCGTATGTTGTGCCCCAGCATCTCTGCTAACAAACCCAGAGGATGCTTTTTAGGCAAGATATTGATAAAGGCGATAAGATAGTGGTAGTTTAATTCAGGTCAGAGATCCCAACCCTTCCGGTCAGAGATCGGGAAGAGGGGGGTGGACATGTGTGCAATGGACTTGGGTTTTGCCTTGGCTGTCAAGTTTGCCCCGGAGTTGAGTGAACTTGGGTCCCTTCAGGGTGTTTTTGGTTGAGAATGGTGCTCGGCTGCGATGTCACAGGGGCTCTGCCACTGCTTGGAAGTAAATTTCATAGAATCACAGAATGGTTTGGGCTGGAAGGGACTTTAAAGTCCATCCAGTGCCACCCCCTGCCCTGGGCAGGGACACCAAGCCCCCTCCAACCTGCCCTTGAACCCCTCCAGGGATGGGGCAGCCACAGCTTCTCTGCCCAACCTGGGCCAGGCTCTCACCACCCTCACACCAAACAAGTTCTTGGGACGTTTGCTCAGGTGTTCCCCAATTTGGGGTTCTTTGTGGTTTTTCGTGCACTTCCCAGCTTCAACTGGAATGAGGGGCACAAGGACATCTCAGGTCTGGGTTTCAGGTGTCTTTTCCATACCTTAAATTAATACAATGCTTCTCTAGGGTGTTTGGCTGGAGCTGTGATGCTTCAGCTGTTCGGTAGCTATTGTGATGTGCGTTCAGGAAATACATTACCACTATTTTAAACAAATCTATCAAAGCAGCAGTGGGTGAAATAGCTGGAGAACTGTGCGGGCAGGAAGGGGTTACCAGCCACACCGGGTGGGAGAGGCAGCGGGTTCCTGGAGAGCCATTTGCAATAACATCTTGCAGTTTCCAGGAACTGGCTGGAGGGATGAGATTAGAGGAAAAAAGGGGCTGCTTTTTCTCCATGGAGAGCCCGTGTCCTATCTGTCCTCCTGTCCCTGCCCACCAGCTGTGGCTGACAGCGATGCCACGATGCTCAATTCCTCCTCCTGCCTCCCAATTCCTCCTCCTCCTCCCTCCCCCGGTGACTAATGACTGCATCTGTGAGTAATTAGATAAGGTGAGGGGGAGAAGGCTGCTGGGCTGGACCCGTCCTGCTGCAGGATGCTGCTGGGTCGGTGGGGCTGGGCTCTTCCCTGCGGGGTCTCATTAAGAGAGGAAGAAGAGGCTGTTGGAGAACGGAGGCGCTCGGGGGCCTCCTTTTCAACAAGGAAATTGGATTGCGGCCGCCGAGCCCACTTGTCTATCTGAAGTGGAGCTGAGCTCATTTCTAGGAGCCGTTGGACAGAGTTTGTGGGGTTTTAGAGCCCTTCAGTTCCTGGTAATGATGCCTGCAGCTGGGTCCCCTCCTCTCGAGAGCCTGTCTCTTCGGGTTTTATCAGACCTGGGGTCCTCTGAGCTCCTGACTCGCCTTTCACCGTTGTTCCCACGTCGCTTCCTCTCTCACTGCCTTTCTCGGGACAAAGGACAGGCTGTGTGACTCAAGGCAGAGAGAACAGTGATGTTTCCATGTTCCCCCTGCTTAAAAACACACCCTAATTGCTAACGAGTAAATACCCCTGCTCCAGGACAGCAGCTGGGGCTGCCCTGTTTGGCACTATCCCTCCGTGGGAGTGACTTTCCTGCCTGGATGTAGCTTCTCCAACTTGTCTCGTTGCTCTGAATTAAACCTTTTTGTTGTTCTTCTCACAGGTGTTGGCACAAGGAACTACTACAGGAAGATGGGCTATGAGCTGGAAGGGCCTTACATGGTGAAAAGGTTGGACTGATGCCCCAGGAGGTCCTGACTGATGTCCCGGGGTGGTTCCTCACTGCAAGACTCATCCTGGAAGGAAAGCTCAAGCTGATGGATGTAAGCTACAAACCAAAGCCTGACAAGTGCCAAGGACTTGCTGATGCCAGAGCCCAAGGCAGCAAACGGAGCATCTCCTCTGGGGAGAGCATTTCTGAGCTGTGCCCCGGGAGAGGGTGCTGCAGGACGGGCTCTGGGGCGTCGCAATAGAGGACTGAAGCACAGGTGAACTAAACCCATCCATTTCTAGGATGCTCTCAGCAGGCTTCTAATGTTTCAGCGTTGAAATTGCACGGGTTATTCTGCAACATGAGTTAATTCTTTCTCTGTGTCCATTTATTTATGCTTTCTCTCCATCCCAAGCAATGCTGGTTGATCCTTTTACAGTAGGTTGCCATGAGGATTGGAATTCCTACCTTCCTGGCGGTACAAATTGAGATTAAAACTTAAACTGACTCTAGGGTGACACACAACCATGGAGTGCCTGAGGTAAGATGAGACCTCTGAGGTCTGTAGTCCAACCCCACTCAAAGCAGGACCGATTAGATCAGGATGGTGATCGTTGACTATTTCCAAGGGTGGAGGCACTCAGTGGATCTCCACCCTTCTGGCACATCACATCCTCCAAAGGCCTACCCATCCTCATGGCCTCTCCTCTAGCTTAGCCTGTATTTCCAGCACCAGATCTGCCCCTTCTGCAGCCCCTACCCCATTGATTTGGGCACAAGGATGCTGTGTGGCAGCAGTGTCAGAGGCCTCAGCAAGGTCCTGCTGTACAACATCCATGTCCTTCCCTTGTCCTCACTTCTGTCATCTCGTCACAGCAGGCGTGATCTGCCCATGGGAGATCACTCTTGGCTGTTCCCAACTCTCCCTTCCCCTCTGCTCCACGGCAGGAGAGGGGCTTTGGGGAGGGTTTGGGCCCAGATTCTCCCAGCGTGGAGGCAAGGCTTGAGTGTCCTGGTGCTTCTCCTGGTCCTCCTCAGAGGTAGGTGTGATGGTTGCACTGGGAATTCTACTAGAAATGAAAAGATCAAAGCTTCTTTTTGCAAGTGGAGTGAGCTGGGACCCTGGATGAAGAGCTCAGCACCTTCCTCACTTCCTCCCCAGCCCTTCGGTGGGATGGGGACAGCCAAGGACACGCAGGGCAGGTGGGTGTCCTTTGACACGGGTGATTCAGAGGTTTCAAAAGCGGCGTGGCTGGTGCTGCCCGCTTGACTTCACAAAATGAGAAGGGAGCAGCGGGAGCTCTGACCTCCTCCGCTGCTTTTTTGTGGTTTTTTTTCTTTTTAAAAGTATTTTGATTTAAAAAAAAAAACCAAACCCTAGGGTCGAAATCCAGAGTAGCAGCTTGTCGAGAAGCTGACATTTCGGGCGTTGCTCTAATAAATGACTCTGTCAGGAGCCTTCCGGAAACTTCTCCCATAACGAGGGCTCAGAGGCATATGATTGACAGGGAGGAGGAGCGGTTCGGGGAGGAAGGCTCCGGTGGCAGTAAATGCTGTTCTGCTGCCGTGACCTATTGCTGCTCCAAGGGGGCAACGTGCGGGGTCAGTGGCCGGGGGCTGACACAGGAGGGGCCATGCTGCCCGGGCAGCGCCGAAAAAGCCCGTCCTTGCCTGAGAAAACCATCATTCCTGGGCAGTAAAGTTTCTATCAGGGGAGGTAAAGGCTGGCAACCCCTGGCTTAAGGGCTGGGGAGTGAAAAACCACAGCCCAGCTCATCGGTACCTGCACCCTGAGCGTGTCTGAGGTTTGGGTTTCAAGCCAGGGAGATGGGAGCTCTTGTTTCTTGATTTGTTGAATTTTATTTATTTTTTTCCCCTCACCCTCCAAGACCCGGGTAAATGGGGTGTGTGAAGCTTCTGACACTGTCAAAGCAGAGGAGACGGATGTGTTGGGGGGGGACAGGATGCCATTTCTGGGCAGAATCCCAAAAATTTTCCACAAAATGTGGTTGTGCTGGTCCCACTGACATAATTCTGAATCACTCTGACGCTTTCGGCTCTGACAGCCCAGGTTTTTTTCCAGGTACCAGCCAGAAGAGCTCACCGCTCCCCCGCGTCTGCGAGCCTGGCCCTCCGGCAAATCGAGGAAATATCGGCCACGTTTTGGGTTGGTTGGTTGTTTTTTTTTTTAAAGGCCAACGCGTTTTGAGTTTAGTAGCAGCTTTGTCAAGGAATAAAGCAATTTGGTGGTGGTGGTGGGGAGGGGGATATGTCTTATTTTTAGCTTCCCATTTTGCGTGTTCTTTCTGGGGTGATTTCATGCTGCACTGGCTCAGCTTCTGCGAAAACTCAGGGCTTGTCTGCACAGGCTGGGGTTTGTCTTGAAGCGTGATGGATTGATTTGCCCGGCTGAGATCAAGGCAGCCAAATGAATAGTTGGGTTGTATTTCTCTCCCAACCTCCCCAGTGCATCCACCGGGGACAGGGGGTTCCTCTGAGGCCGTGTGTCCCCGACTGGGGTTTGGGATGGGGTCGCTGGGACGCCCCAGGAGAAGCGATGGTTTGAGGAAAGGTCCCAAGAAGCTGTGGCCTCTCACCTTTCCTGTGTCTGCCTGAGTTTAAAACACAGTGGTGCGTGTCAGGGGGCTACAAGAGCTGGGGAAAGGAGGTCTTAGCAGCTTTTTGTGTATTTTCCACGAGTTTTAGCGTGGCTCGTGGGCTGTGTGGTTGCCTGGACGTAACTTGGGGCACTATTGCTTCCTGCTGTAGCTCTGCTGCCCGCGGTGTGGCTGCCAGGAGGGAAAAGCAAAACCCACACTTCCCTCTAAAGCTGTTCTGAAGGGTTTCTTGTATTGGAAGCACATGGGACACCAAGTCTGGGAAGGTTTCAGCCATCGGCGTGGATGGAGCCAGCAGCTCCTTGCAAAGAGGCTTGTACACAGAATCACAGACTGGATGGGGTTGGAAGGGACCTCTGGAGATCATCTCCTCCAACCCCCTGCCAGAGCAGGGCCACCCAGAGCAGGTCCCCCAGGAACGTGTCCAGGTGGGGTTGGAATGTCTCCAGAGAAGGAGACTCCACCACCTCTCTGGGCAGCCTGTTCCAGGGCTCTGCCACCCTCACAGGAAAGAAGTTCCTCCTCAATTTTAGGTGGAACTTCTTATACTCAAGTCTGTGCCTGTTCCCTCTTGTCCTGTTCCTGGGCACCACTGGAGAAAGCCTGGCCCCATCTTCCTGACACCCACCCTTGAAGTATTTATAGGTGTTGATCAGATCCCCCCTCAGCCTTCTCTTCTCCAGACTAAAAAGCCCCAAGTCCTGCAGCCTTTCCTTCTAAGGGAGATGCTCCAGTCCCTCATCATCTCTGTAGCCTCTGCTGTCCCCTCTCCACCAGTTCCCTGTCCTTCTGGAACTGGGGAGGAGCCCAGAACTGGTCCCAGTGCTCCAGCTGTGGCCTCCCCAGG
>BJBW01016180.1:13140-31558 GCA_004320125.1 Scolopax mira
ATATGTAAAAAGACAGAATATACAATAATTTTACCATGCCTTATCAATACATCTTATACTGTTTGACTGTCAAATACTTTTAGGTGTGCAAAATCTGAGTGTTTGTACATCATAGCCTTGAGTAGAAATACCTCTTTTTCATTGAAAGTCTGGTGTCACGCTAAAACTCTTCTTTTGTCATTTTAATGATTATTTTGGAAATAAAGGCATTTCTGTTCTCTTGATCTTACTCTCTGGAGAACTCAGGTGAGGTATGGTGTTTCAGAGTCTGTGATTCCACAGTCATTAGTGCCAGATGCCTCTCAGGTCACATAATCAATTACATCTGCTCCAAACTATGGGTATGCTGCTATTCTTCCAGCTTTAATTGTTTAAGAGTTATAAGAACAGTCTGCAGCTTTCTTGGTCTCAGATTCAAAAGAGAGAACGTCTGCAAGTTTTGATGAATATCCTTAATGTGTCGTTTGCATGTACAGGACTTGACTGAATATATGCAGCTCTACGCTGTTTCCAGCTGTACTGCCAAACCCCATATTTACAATATAAGTGCTTGTGCTTTTTCTCAACAAAAAAACCCACATCAGCAGAGATTAAATATCTGAAATGGCACTACAAGAAATAAACTGTGTAAGTCTATAGCTCAGCATCTAAGCAACTGTCTGGGTTTACAGAGGAACTTACTCCCGTTATTCCTATAAACTACAGGAAAACAACCTCCAAATTTGAGGCTGGTTGTACTAAGCAACAGTAAGAAGTAGTCACAGAAGAAATGAAATATGAAGTTTGCATTGTCTCAAGCATCATTCAGAGTCCTCTGGATGGCCATAGGGAAACTCATCCATTTGGTGTTATTTTTATCATATTGAAGTATGGATGAAACTACCTATGTCCTAAAAGGCAAGTACAAGATACTGTCTTGAAGATGAGCTAGTATCTTCCTGAAAGGAAACAAACATTCATTCAGAGATAAATGGGTCAGGAGTTACAATATTTCTAATGATCACAGAATTTGTAAGACTAATTGGTTCAGCATCACAAAAACAGACATGAACTAGAAACTTCTGGGCTATTGACAGTACTTTTTAAAACAAGTGTTACCTATTACCACAATACAGTCATATTTCTGTTTGCTTCAGACAACACTGATTTCACAATGGGGTCCATCAGTGCAGCAAATGCAGAATTTTCTTTTGATGTATTCAAAGAGCTGAAAGTCCACCATGCCAATGACAACGTCCTCTATTCCCCTATGAGCATCATTGCAGCCCTGGCCATGGTTTATCTGGGAGCAAGAGGTAACACTGAGCATCAAATGGAGAAGGTAAGTCACATAAATGGATACAAACTTCTTTTGGTCATGTTCAACACAGCAACAAATTATCCATTTACATATTTGTGACTTTCTCCAGTTGAGGGGAGAAAGTCACATAGTCACATTTGGCGCTGGATTCAAACTTGCCTAGAAAAAGAATGGCATTATGAACTGTGAGGTTTGGACCTGGAGCTGAGTTTTCACTTACCATTGCTTTTTTCTATGAAGGTCAAGAACAGTCTGTGATTTCCGTTAAGAGCAAGCAGTCCTGAAGAATGGTTAAGAAGGTCTCTTGCTTCAGCTTACATTATCTCCCAGACCTGACTCCTTCCAGGTGGAAAGGACAACTTGTAATATACAAAAGATGAAACATTCAGAAAGCAGGAGTCACCGTTATAAGTACAATACATTAAGGTTGTAGCTGGTTTACAGACTGAATAGTATTGACTGGAAAATAAAGGATCTAAGCTGAGGACAGTAGTCACAAATTTTCAGTGTGGTCCATGCAGTAAAAAATACTGATTTAAAGTAGACTTCTCAGTTCTATGTGTTAATCAGGCCTAGTTAATCCAGACCTATAGTTTCAACACAAGCATCAGTGACTGTCAGTGAACTTCACATACTTAATTTCTTCTTTTGCTACTTTCAATTGCAGGTTCTTCACTTTGACAAAATTGCAGGACTTGGAGGAACTATTCAGACCAAGGTACAGAAACCTAAGGTACCTTTATTTCTCTCACACTTTTCTGCTTAGAATAGTTTGTTCTGACTGTGCTTCAGGTAGGTTCAGCACTTTCCCATAACTCTGCTAATGATCTTAAATTAAGAGATGTAAATTTTTAAAAAAAGAAACAAACACTAAAACCCAGAAAAAGGCTGCACAGGTTGCACCACAAGTGATGGGACAGGATGCTTTGGGCAGCAGGCTACCTTCTTGTGTAGATGAGCATCTGCACACCTGATGGTGCTGCTGGGGGACAGGATTTGAAAGGGGCTCAGCACCTGGAGCCAGGGTACAGCAGTTGGACTTGTATCTGGGACTCCAAAGTAAGACAGGAAGATGCTCCAGCAGAAAAGAGCCCAGAAGCCTCAAAAGCTGGAAAGTAACAACACTCTTCCAAAAGCCATAGGGACTTTTTCAGCCTCCACTTACAACTGCTGCCCCAAGAGGACCATGAGGGGTGCCAGCATCTCTATACCACCTGTGTGCTTTCCTCCATGTTAATCTGCTGCCTCTGTAAAGGCAAAACAAGCCATGCTCCCTGTCTTGTCTCCATACACTTGGGAGCCACAAGCAAAGGGTAGTAGAAAAATACTTTTTTTTTATTTTAATAAGGCCAAATGAAGGTAGTATAAGTTAGAGCATTCACTGGCTGGTTAAGCATTTAGAAAGGAGCAGTTAAACACAATTGTCCTCATAAAATGAAGTCCCAGACACTGTTTATCATTGTGCATTTTTCTTAGATGATCTTAGCCTGTGTCACCTGGAACGCTATTCTTGGGGCACTAGAAAATTGATCCTTTTTTTCACTATACTATGAGATATGTCCTCACTCCCTTGTCATCTAGCACTTCAGCAGAAAGCCACCATGAAAACACAAGCAGAAGCTGGGAACTGGGGGCCTTATGTCTATAAATTGCAATAATTGACACCCAAATTTTTCTTTTTGTCTCCTCACTCCTGGGCCATATGATTTCAGATTCATCACCAAGGTTTTCTCCTTTTTAGCGCTTAGAATGAATGTAATCACATTCACATCACATGACATAAATTAATTACACATCATTATTGCTTATATTGAACATCCCCGCCGTGGAGCATTTAGACTCTAATGCATGTTCTTTTTCAAATGTCCAAACACTATTTTTCTATGTTATTTGTACCTTACAAATAATTATTTTTCTAGTTAAATAAGCTAACAGCTATACCTTTTTATCTCCTTATCAACAACTCAGTGTGGCAAGTCTATGAATATCCACTTGCTGTTTAAAGAACTTCTCTCTGATATCACTGCACCAAAAGCCAGTTCTTCACTCCACATTGCCAACAGACTCTATGCTGAAAAGACATGTCCCATCCTACCGGTGAGTTGTACATTAGAGTGATTTCTTGCTAAATCCGTGATCCAGAAGGACTGGCCTGTCCACTCACCTACTGGAGAGAAGGTGATCTCTGAATCTAGTGGTTCCTACTGGTATGGGCTTCCATGGCTTCTACCTTTGCCACAGCCCTGACAATAAACTGAATGAAAAGCAATTCCAGGTAAAAAGATGGCCCTGCTAGAAAATGAACAGTGTAATAAACAAAACTATTTGGTAATGTAATTCTCCCCCCTCCCTGTTTGCTCCCTCAAAGCCTTGTCATTTTAATTGGTTGTTTGGTTTATTTCAGGAAATAATTTGACTTCAACACATTTCTTCACTTGAAAACCCCTCCTCCAAGACAGCTTTTGAAAGTGTCAAAATCTTTCATTTGACGTTTTCAAAACAACATACAAAACATACAAATGTTCTAAATCAAAGAAACTTCTTATCTTTAAAATATATTTAAAAATAATGAAAAATGCTTAAAAAAAAAAGAGTGGACATAATGATAATAAAACATTCTAAAATGAACTGGAAACAATGTTTTTGGATTGGACTTTCTTAAAGAAATTTTTTAAAGATTTCTAACATATACTTTTAACTAGTCAAGTAGTAAAAATGTCAGATCTGAAAATGTCATGGATCAGAATAATTTTTCTGGCCCAGTTTTACCAGATTCTTCCAGGAAGTAAGCAATAAGAACAGCCTACCATGGCACCACTATAAAAATCCTTTTAGCCATATTTTATTTCACCTTCAGACTGTTTTTAAAAAATGAATAGTTTGGTGGTTACAATTTCTGTCTTTATAGATCTACTTAAAATGTGTGAAGAAACTGTACAGAGCAGGTCTGGAAATGGTCAACTTCAAAACAGCATCAAATCAAGCCAGACAGCTCATTAATTCCTGGGTGGAAAATCAGACAAACGGTAAGGTCAGACAGGACCATGAAATATATTTCCCTCTTGCAACTGTATTTGAACAACTTCTGGAAAGATTAAACATTAGAAAAAAAATTTCTTCCTCCTCACCCCATTAGTAGATATTTCACTAATGGATATTTCCACTTTTCCCTGTGGAAAAGTATGACTATTGCATCTGTGTGGCAGTGTGAGTGTGTTTTAAACATATCTGGCAAAGGCAGAAGTGCCAGGATATGCACACTTTCTATGAATATTTTTGTGGCCGAGGAGCTTAACTCATACAAGGTTAGTCTCACCATCTCTAGAGTACTGCATAATTTTACAAGCATGTGATGGATGGGTAAGAAGTAGGCTTTCAGGGCAGAAAGTAATGTATGCACTAGGCTGCTGGTGGGAAAAGAGTGACTCAGGAGCTTGTGTACTTCCATTGTGCTGAGGTGGGAGGAAAATCAAGAGTGAAGTGTGAGAAAGAAGCACAGTGAGAAACAGAAAATCTGTATCGCTGCTTCCCTCTCCTGTTCCTTCTTTTCTATATAGATCTTTTTCTAAGCAGTGGTTAGAAACATTCCTGGGGATGTATACCACTCATGAACCTACCTGTCTTTTTGCAGAAATGTCTGGCCAGGTGCCAGTCATTCTGTATTGAGTCATCCTCATGAACCCGAGTTCCGCATGCAGACCTTTGAAGAAGCAAAAGTCAAGCAACAGCATGTCGATTGACCTCTAAAATGCAAGACTACTGCTATAAAACTTACCACTCTCTGCTCTGCTTCTTCCTTAAAGGGCAGATCCAAGATATCATTGTGTCAGGCTCTGTTGATCTTAATACTGCGCTGGCCCTCGTGAGTGCCATTTACTTCAAAGGTGTATGGAAGACAGCATTTAAAGAAGAAGACACTCAGGAAATGCCCTTCGGTGTGACAAAGGTAGGAGGGCACAGACACAGCTTCTGGCCAGGAAGCTAGGCTGTTGGCTTGCAGAGCTTGCAAGCTGGGTGATATACATACAACAAGCTGTGGTCATTGTCCAGGTGATTTAGCTGAGCTTCTTGCTGTCAGATTTGCAAGAGCTGTGTCTGGCAGAGCACACCAGGAGAGGAAAATGGAGAGACAGCTCTTCTTCAAAGGCAACATGCTTGAAGATTGCGTTGTGGCCTGTACAGACCTGTACATTTGACTGCTCAAAGAAAAATTGCTCCCTGGTCATGTTGTCTCATGTTTCTGTTTTTTCAGCAAGAAAGCAGACCTGTGCAAATGATGTGTCAAAACGGTACCTTCAAAGTGGCAGCGGTGGCTGCAGAGAAAATGAAGATCCTGGAGCTTCCATACGCCAGTGGGCAGCTGAGCATGTTGGTGCTGTTGCCTGATGACATCTCTGGCCTGGAGCAGGTAGGGGCCTGGCAAGGGAAGCAGAGGAGTTATCCCTTCAGTGGGACTTGGCTACTGTCAGACCTTTTGCTGTCCATGTACGTCAGAGCTGCCCCCACCACGGCTGTTCTGGGCAGGCAGGGGAGCACAAGAGCCCCCAGGGTCTAACAAGAGCTCAGGCAGAGACCGGCCTTTTAGGAGAGCCTTGGGCTCCGTCTAATAAAATGAAGGTACAGGAGTGTAGTGCTGCTGTAGCCCTGCAGAAGAGGATGTACATACAGGCAGATTTTTCTTTTTTCGTTGAGAGGTTATTTCACCCACCTCCCCACATAATCTGTGTAGAAAATGTTGCCAAAACTGATGAGAATTAGGCATTCTTTGCAGCAATCACTAATGTGGGGGTTTTTTTCCCACAAAATAACAACTAAGCATCGGAAATTGTCTGCTTTCAAATATTGCTCTGATTATGTTATCACTGAATGAAAAATAAAGTTAGATAAACATGTTCTTAATAAAATATTGTTGATTTTGAAATGGTGAAACCAATCAGGCTAAACTAACTGATCAATAGTACTTCAGTTGTTAAGACTTCAAAGAGTCTTAAATCTATAGATGGAAAGGAAATGCATGGGAGACATTTGAAAATTACACATCAGACAAAGAAAACATAGGAGACTTGGGTCTAATAGAATGAACAGCAACAGCAGAAAGAATCCATTAACATACAAGGACAGAAAAGGAGAAGAGCATAAAAAGTAAAGAAAACATTAAAACTGCTTTAAGTCAGGTTAAGTCAGTTTTTGCTGGATACATGAAAACTAATTTAAAAATAGTTTTGTCCTTTAATGTAAAAAAAAAAAAAAGACAGAGAAGTGTGACAAGTATGCTGTGGGGCAAGAATACAAACACAATCTAATGACTGTGCAAAATTAAATGAAACTTTTGTCTTGGTCTTGGAAGAAAATGGAGCTAAACAACTGAGTGAATCAGGATACTAATCGCGAAGGGGAAATAAAAATGGACTGATGCAGGGGAGAAGCAAAACTCAAACCATTAATTTGTTTGTCAGGTGGATTGTATTATTTTCATGCAAAAATTCTAAAAGGAGTAGCAAAAAAATCATGCCAATCATTTAAAATAAAGTTATCAAGGTGATATAAAACTATCTGTACTCAAAAAAGGGAAAAAGTGATGAAGCCTGCTTTATATAATCCATTATTCTTAAGTAGAGTTATTGAAGATGTAGAAGAGGTTGCATTTGTTAGGTACTATCAACTGTAGGTAAAATTTCATAGCCTTTTTTTTTTTTTCAATCTCTTTCACAAGCTGGCTAATTTGCTTAGCTATGAAACTGCTGGTCTATGAAATATGTGCTTCATGAGACACAAGATGATTTGGACAAAGAGGATGTGTCAGATGGGTAAAGAACTGAATAAAAGGACAGTGACACAGGCAGTACTGGAGAGGCAAATAATAAACTACAGGAAGGGTGTTGATAGGATGCACTTTAGGAACCATTCTGGTTTCTTTTGGTTATAATCCCCTCGATTAAAATGAATGGTAAGAAGAAGTTGTATTTGCACGCCAGGCATTTCATTCCCTGCCTCTCTTTGCAGCTTGAGAAAAAAATCAACTTTGAAAAACTGACAGAGTGGCCCAGTCCAAATGTGATGGAAAAGAGGAGAGTGACAGTGTACCTCCCACGCATGAAGATTCAGGAAAAATATAACCTCACATCTGTCTTAACCGCCTTGGGTATGACCGACCTGTTCAGCCCTTCAGCCAATCTGTCTGGCATTTCCTCATCAAAGACCCTGAAGATATCTGAGGCCATCCATGAGGTGTACATGGAAGTCAATGAAGAGGGCACCGAGATGGCAGGCTCAGCAGAGGTGATGGGAGATATCAAAGATGCCTCTGAGTTGGAAGAGTTTAGGGCTGACCACCCTTTCCTTTTCTTCATCAAACACAACCCGACAAACATCATCCTCTTCTTTGGTAAATATTGTTCCCCCTAAGCAGAAAAAGAGTTGGAAATAATGCTTGCCTTGCCCTCAGAAACAGATCCCCTTTACTGTAATGCTGTAGCGTAATCTCATCTCTTCACTATTTTCTCCAAGTGGAAAGCCTAATCTAAGAAATGCCCATTTTGGAAGCTTCCATAGCAAAGACATACCTGCAGGAAACAGCAGCAAGCATGTTTACTCCTTTCCCTTCTCATGATGGTTTGAGGATTTCTTGAGCTGGGCAAAGACTGAGCCAACAGAAAATAGAGGCACTCACCATCCAGGAAGGGGCCAAGTGATTTTCACTTGAGGAAGAAGCTACAGGCATGACTCCAAGTCTTTGGGAGTCCATTACCTAGAAAGCCATGGGCTGTGCTCATCCCATTCCCCAGTAGCATCCTGCTGACAAAACCATGTTGTTTTTCCTGAAACATGGGCTTTGAGATCTGCAGTCTGGAGGAGATGCTGTGGATAAGATTCTGCTATGTTCGTTACTGATTGGTGCATATGTAAATTTTAATTTGCATTACTTAGCTGTTGACAAATGGTGCATATGTCTACTGTCACCAGAGTTGTCCTCTCACCATGACTTCCTCACCTAATTCTGAATTTCTTGCCGAGGTTTTCCAAAGTCATAGAAAGTCTCCTACTTTTGATCTCTCCTACCTAAGAGATCAAACTTTGTGTGGGTGCAGTTATGCCTTCTCACGGAGTATAGATTCAAAGCCTGAAACATGAGTATCTGTATGACCCAGATGATCCAGAACTCAGTGAGAACCACCAAGCAAAATAGCTGTCTGAATTCTTGTTTACGATATTAGAATGTACTTCAAATTTGAGAGTATTTTGTTTTTTGAGAAAAATCCTGCAAGTGGTATTATAGAATCCAGTTTTTGTGGAAAAACATAGCTTTCAAAATAATCCATGTCTCTGTTGAACTTGCTTAGAAAGTAAATTTTAATTAGCCCCTGGAAAGCCCTCAGGTGAAGTTCAAAACTCAAATATGTTATCCTTCCATGAATGCAGCTGGCCTTCTTTGTTCCTATGGTGTTTCAAGGCTACATCTCTTTGGTTTTAAGAATCTTGATATTCTTAGTCTTTTTTCTTCCTATGTGTCCATTGCTACATGCAAATATGGATATACTAGCTCAATACTGTGTCCTGTTTTAATCATACATCACTGATTTTGATGCATACAATTGATTATTTTTTTTTTGTTAACATAATAAAAGAGAATCGCAAATGCTTGTCATGAGAATTATATTTATTGTCTGGACCACAAACCCTTCAAAATATCATTACATTGGTAACTATTGTGAGTAAAATGGGATTTGGTATGAAATCATACATTTAGAATGAATGAATCACATACATATGAAGTTTCCTAGGCATTTATGAAATATAGAGTTTGATTCATCATTGTATTACAGAGTACCAAGAAATAGCCCAATGGAATACTAAATTTTTCTTGTATTTTTCAATACAATTCCAATGCATATGTACTGACAATCAGTCTGGTAAATAATTCAAGGAAGAACTATTCCAGCAGCTCTGCCATTTTAAATGATGAAATTATTTGAAAATCAGGTAATTCAAAAACCATGACAGACCAACAATCATTAGGCAAGGCATTTCCCCACTGAGAGTCTTAATAGGAGGAACTCTTTCGTTAATATTGGCTATTTACACATTAGTATATAGAGTGGTATGATAAAAGGAGATCTGTAGAGGAAAGCAGCTGGTGCTACAGGTTGGACATCCACATTATTTGGACACCATCAGGATATTTGTGATACAGACTCAGCGGCTTTTCAGTGGTAAAACCAGCTATTTTACCAAGTATACTTTACTTTTTGTTCTTTAGAAATTAAGACAGCGATATGAACAGTTCTGAGAGATGCAAAATTTCAACATCTTGAGTTTTATCATAAGCAGTTTATTCACCTTTTGTATAACTTGTATCGAGAAGCAGTTGATCCAGTTCATTAAATTTAAGAGTCAGTACCCTTAAACAATGAGAAGACCTGAAAAGGCTTACATTTGCAAAATAGCCTTCCTATGATTACTAAACTGGAAAGCGCTTGAAGTACAAAGATATGACTCAGTGACCAATGTTGCCTGAATGACAACAAAGGTCAAAAAGAAGGAATGGGAAAAAAGCAAAGGAGCCATAAGACTTACAAGAAAGTACAAAGCTTCCCCTTTCTCAAAAGGGAAATAGGAGGCATCAAAAAGTGCAAATTCAGCAACACTGAAACAAACATGCAACAAAATACCAATGGCTAGGTATACCACAGCCCAAGTAGGAGGCACAGTATTTAAAAGGCAGTGGAAAAGTATTCCCCATGAAGGGGGTGGCAGACCTGGGCAGTGGGATGATGAACACCTGCTGTGACCTCTAAGCAATCCAAATCACTGAGGAGATTTGGGAGGAGCAGTCCTTCCTGTGTCCCAGAGAGATAGGCTCTGTGGCCAAAACTCTCTGTCCCCTCATCCACTGAGCAAGCACTCATTGGAAAGGTGCAAGTGCTCCAGGAGCACGGCCGGGATCTGTGTTCTGCCTGAGCATCTCTGTATTTTCACCTGGCAGGTCCCATTTGCTAGGCATGGTTCTGGTTCTCATGCCAATAGGCAGCTGAATGTATTTGCTGTAAAAAGGAATGGCTAAAATGTTAACAATGTTAAAATGCTCCAAAAGTTTTTATTTGAAAAAAGACAAAAATAAATAAATCTTGGAAACCTCCTTGTTGCTACTGGCAGTTTTGTTGTAGCCTTCTAAAAGCTTCTGGCATTTTTGTTTTCTGAAGAATTTCGACCCTGTTTCTCTGACAGACTGTTACCTACTCAGGCAGGTAACACATGGGGTGCAAGACAAAATCTGAAACCTTCTGCACCTCTTGGTGCAACTAATTTCCAGAAAGCATAAAGAGAGGTTCAAGGCAATGTTACACAGAAACAGTACACCTCTGTGGGACTTGCCATACACTCCCATTCCAAGTGCCTCATCCACATCACAGTACTTTCTTTGCACATTAATGTGTGATAACCCTACTCCATTTCCCTTGAGAGCTTCCTCTACGTGTAACACTAAATCATAGAACAGCTGAGACTGGAAGCGACTCTGCCAATTGTCTGTTCTAAGCTACTCCCTTCAAGCAGGGTCAGCTACAGCAGGTTGCCTGGAACCATGTGCTGCTGGGTTTTGAGTATTTCCAAGGATGAAGGCTCTACAACCACTTTGGGCAACTTGGCTTTATTTCCCTTCTCATAAACAAATGCATTTTCTTATGTTTAATTGGAATTTATGCTATTTTGCATTGTGCCCATTCCTTCTTGCCTGTTCACTGGAGAAAGTCCGTTTCCATCTTCTTTTCACTCTCCCATCAAGTAAGTTATGCACATAGATAAGATCCCCTCTGCACTTTCTTCTCTACAGGGTAACAAGTCCCATCTCTTTGAGTCTCTCCTCTCATGACAGATGCTTTAATCACTTC
Source organism: Scolopax mira (assembly GCA_004320125.1). Taxonomy (NCBI): domain Eukaryota; kingdom Metazoa; phylum Chordata; class Aves; order Charadriiformes; family Scolopacidae; genus Scolopax; species Scolopax mira. The sequence goes on from BJBW01016180.1 coordinate 24,328, forward strand.
ATCATCTTCATGGCTCTTCTCTGGTCCTGCTCCAGTTCATCCAAATCTCTTTTGTACTGGAAAGCCTGGAGCTGAACCTCTGTTTATCTGCTGGCAATGCTTTTTCTAATGCAGCCCATGATCCTGTTGACTTTCTTTGCCACAAGAACACGTTGCTGACTCATGGCCCACTTGGTGTCCAATGGGACCCCAGTTCTTTTCTGCAGAGCTAACATGATGGCATCGAGCTTTGTGCAGCGACATTTCTCCTTCTCTCCTTTTCTGCACCAGTTTTTCTCTACAGGGAGGAAGGAAACATGCCAGGAATATTATTAAGAATCTCAGTAGACTACTAGTTGAAGGGGAGGAAGGTTTCATGGAAGGATGTCTGTGTTGAAACAAACAAAGAGATCAGTTTATCCTACTTTGTGTAAAAGAAAAACGCTATTTTTCCTGGGAGCATGTGCCAAGATAGCTGGCATGCTGCTTTCCAGTGAGCGGTGGGAGGTAAAGTGACAGGCAGTGACATGAGCAGTGCGAGGCACAGACTGCCATGAAGAATCTTTTCTGTGGGGAAGGACTCTGCTAACTAAGCTCCTGAACGGCACATCATTAAACTAGTTGTGCTAATGCCAGAGGCCACCTGTCCTGCACCATGTGTATGCTGGGTGTCAGGGCCTGGTTACCATGCTGTCTCCTTAGGACTTGGTGAGATAAGAACATCTGCAGCCTCATCCTGGATATTGGCTGATTCTGGGGACTTTGAGGGATGAATAAGGGACTTCACACATGCTGTGGTGTCTGATAGAGGGACTGCTGTGTGCACTGGTTCAGAACCTGTGTTGCAGCAGCCCCTGGATGCTGTGTGCACTGCTAAGCAAGTGCAGTAAGTGTGAGACACTTGTGACCAAGGCCATCACAGGATCCTTCTGAAGGTGTCTTCACTGGCACCAATGGGTTTCACTGGAGAAATCCACTCTGCCAACACTGCACATCCCTGTCACAGACTGTGAACAATCAAGGCAGCATTACAGGCATCAATGTAGAACATCAAATGTAGCACAGTATAGAGCTGCTGCAGAAAGGTGTCAGGTGGCCTATGAGCTCCTGTCTGAAGGAGGGTGACAAGACACCTCATTTTCTTCAGACTAGGGAAAGAACACAGTCCTACAGGACAACTGAGAGAGAAATCATCATTGAGAGCTACAGCATCCAGGTCTGCAATGGCAACTAACTGAACAATCGCTGGCAGTCACCCCGAGCAAGACAAACATGAAACAATCAATGTTCTCCTTCCTACTAGCAAAAAAGAAGCACAGATGAGAACAAAATCTTGAGTTCTGCGTTGGTTTTTGTGATTGGATGAGAGCTTCAGTCTGTGAGCTGACCTGGACTTTGTATTCTTTGGAAAGGCTCAAATGTCCAAGAGTCTGTTGGTTTAGGGACAGCTCCACAATGAAATGCCCGGCAGTGGAAAGGGTAGCAGAGCCTTAGCTGACCTCTTTCTTGGGACAAGCATTGTCAAACAAGGACATGTGGCAAAACACATCCTTTTGTGTTTGTGCTGCATTACACGGTTGTGCTGGATGGAGCAATTAATTATCTTTTATCCCAGGAAGTGTTTCAACTACAGGACGGTTTGCTTAATCTTACTAGAGTCCATGACAGATCTAATGTTGCTGAGTAGACTATGCAGTACCTCTTAAATTTGTATGATTCTGCACTGGTGGTTGATTGTGATCAAGATTTTTACTTACATGTAGAATAATTTTGTTGCTTTTGCAACTTGCCTTACATTAATCATTTCACCAATAAAAAAATAGAAATACTGACAAAAAACACTAACCTGGGTTATGTATTAACATGTTCTGGAGGATTGTTCTGCCCCTTCTCTCCTGCAAAACAAACCAATTCCTTTCATTATTGAATACATTCAACTCAGAACTATTTTGAAAAACGTGTCATTGCTAACAACTTTAATGCTGCAAATTGGCTGTTATGAAACATCCGTACTGGCTCACTGGGCATCTGTGTAGCTACTAAGTTATAAGCTGTCTATGATGATCCAAATGTGATTCAGATAGATAGCACACAAATGCCAAGGTGGCTCACATACAGTGAGCTGGAGAGTACTGCTAGACCATTTCATTGTCAAGGAAAAAGATTCAAGGCATATTCAGAAGTGACAGGGTAAAACACATTGGCTAGTCCTTTGACTTCTGAGCTGTAAAGTAGACAACAATGGACCATGGCTATTGAATGTTAAAGCTTGTTTGAATAGAAACAAAGCAGTCTTAAGCAGAAAAGGCAGAAGGGGCAGCAGCCACAGGAGCAGCTTGCAGTTTTGGGAGCACTCCCAATTGTGTGATTAAAGGTATTCACCATGTACAGACACTCCTGTCTTTCCACCAGTGTGGTGATACCATTGTCAGCTAAATAGGACTCACAACGGTGGTGAACAATTTATGTACCACTCCTGGGATAGAACAGCTCATTCTCTTTCCAGTAGATTTGCAGTGATGGGCCACAAATGTGAGGCGAGGACTCATGACCTTTCCTCAGAAGCACTGTCACTGCATAGCAATGGCTGTAGCAGACCAGCCTGGGCTACAAAGTGCCATGTAAAGTACTAGTGATAGTCCAGACTGAGCTCTTTGCCATTATTATTGCACTGGTATCTTCAGCTGAATGGGACTAATAAGGACTGCATTACAGAGAACGGTATGGATGATTCAGAGGCTTTCCACTTGCATAGACAACTAAAAGGGTTAAGGAATCCACCTCTTCTCCCCAGAAGCATAATTTGCTCTAGACAATTTCAGAGGCATTTTGTATATTGACTTTGGATTTCTGTTTTAGAATCACATGGCATTGAGAAAGGTCAGAGTAGTTTCTTTTTTTTGTCTGTTCATTCTTTTATTTCAAAGAAATCATGTGATTATGCGACTGCTTTATGGTTTCTATTGTATATTATGACTGTCCTGCAGACCATGAATGTTTCTTCAGCTGGTTCATTCACTTGATGGGCCATGAAGTTACTTGTGGAAGATCTGAAAGAATGGTCTCTGTGTATACAGAAGGCACATTTTGAACCTAACATCTGGTGCTATGACCTGTGGGGAAGGAAAAGAACAACTTCACCTTAAACCACCATTCAAAATTTTAGCAGCAGTTTCAAATCCTTTTCTGGTAGCATCTGACTGGGGTCCAGATATCACGATGTCTGAATTTTAAAAGCAACAGAAGCCTTATCTTTCTTCTCCGATCAACCTCTCTTTCCCCAATACACCTTTCTTCATCTCTGTAATTCTTCTCCATACAGATACTCTAAATACTGCTTTTTAAATTAATTTGTATTCCCACAATTTGCTCACTGATGTTTTTGTTCTATGGATGTGCTGTGCAGACTGTGACTATGTCTGAGCTAGATTACTCTAGGATGGAAAAAACTGTGGTCTTTAAAATGCTATGTCTGTGGTCTTCTACAATGCAGGCTATTAGTGGCACTGGGCAACTGCATAAAGGCTTTTGCAGAATAATCTATTTCAATATTATTAAATTTGGCAACTAACAATTTGAAGGGCGTGCTCTTTCTCAAGTTCCTTAATAACAGAAATTTCTCCATTCCTCTGCAAGAGCTAAGGATTCTGGTGGGAAGAAAGACTAGTGATATTGGTAGTCTAGCCAACAACAGGAGAGAGAAAAGTTGCAATAAGTATAGTGTGGGCATATCACAGCAAGCAGTCCTGCATATGCTCAACTTAACAAATTTTTTGAGTTCACAGAATGGTGACTCTGTGATGGATTGTACCTGTCAGTCCTCATTACAAAGGAATAATATGGAAATTAACTGATAATTCTCTAGAGGCACTCTGCAAGACTGAATTTCTCACATTTTTGTTTTATTTGCACTATCCATGCTGCACTATTTGCTGTGATAACCAAATCATACTTACTATTCAAGTTCCAATGAACAGCTTTTAGTATTATTTTTTTCCTTCAGCCATGTCAACATGCTCCTTTCTTTTCTGCGAAGTTTCACACCCTATGATGAATGAATCTTCCATTCTGGAGATTTTAGGGTAAAATCCTCTCATTCAGGTTTTTTTTTTTTTTTTTTTTTTTTTAAAAGAATGGAATTATTAATTATTCCAAGTAAAACTGCATGTCTGACATTGAGGTCCATCCATCACTTTATTTAGTAAACACAGAACAGGCAGTTTGGGGTGTGTCTCATAATTACACAAGATATATTTCAAGGAGTTCAGCAAGTCTGCCCCAAGTACAGCTGAGAAGCTGTACCATTACCTTCACAGGTGAACCTGATAAGGTAAGCATTTCTTTCAATTATGATTTAAGTTTAAATTTGCAATTTAAAAAAAAAAATTCTCTCTCACAAAACTTAAAAAAAGACACATGAAGCCTCATGCTTATGACCTTCAATATCAGTTGAAGAAACAAATTATTAAAGGATGCCTTCTGAAGAAACCTCATCTCACCTTCACTTGTGTTTTACATTATTTTACTCTTTCACATTCTGCCATTCATAAAGTTAAAGTATTTGTTTGTATGAACTAAAGCTTTGTTTACTAACTATTCCATATCAAACAGCTGGTGAAATTTCTTCCTTCTTCCTCTATCCCTTCGTATTTTAATTTAGCCTTAAAAGACAAAATTGAATTTGTTGTAATTCAAGAGGATGCAATTAAAGCTTTATGCACGATTTATGGAAGATATTGTCTGAGTGAAATTAAGGAAGGCAGCATGTTCAGGTGACCCCGGCATAGTGCAGCTCTGTGTTATCTTTAATAATTACGTTTTCTAATTATTTCTATTTAAATTATTTCTATTTTTATCTGAATTATTTCTAATAATAAAAAAAAATATCTACCTTATATCACCTATATAAGTGGTTCAAGTTAGAAAGAAATTGATCATCCATTCTAGCAGGAACATAGCTAGATGAACTGTTCAAATTATTCCACGTTAAGAGATGACTGTCACATGCATGCCTTGATTCCATAGGGACTGTGATACATATTGTAGACTATTCTGGATTTTGATATCTAGCAGCCACAAAGTTTGCACTGCTTAAAGACTCCCAAGAGCTCTCTGGATGCAAATGGGGAAATTCCACCCTACCAAGGTTCTCTCTGCTTGTGTCAATATGTGGGAAGTTACATATAAACACTATACTGCTTCATTAGACTTTACAGTACTGTATTTTCTACTCTATGTCGTCTTCTTTACTAAATAATCCTTCCCTTCAGTGTTAGATAAAAATGCTAAGTGCTGAAACTACAGGGAAAAATTTACAAGAATGTCAGAAAAAAATATTTAAATATTGAAAATGTAAAGGTCTCTGCAAATTAAACACAAGGCTAAACAAGCACTGTCTTATTAAAAGGTTAAGGTGGATTTTGAAAAAGGTGATATAATAAATACTAAAGAACACTTAAATGTTCTTTGTTATATGTTCAGAATGACATATAATTTAGTCAACAATGAATGGAACATGTACTAGTTATAGACGTTCGTTATAAACTGGATGAATTTGGTAAATCTTTTCCAGTGTCCTGTGACTTCATTATCCTATTTACAAAAAAAAAGGTAGCATGGCTAACGTTTGAGATGTCTGATAATGTGGGTGGTGTAAGAACCTGGCTTCTCTTTATGGTAGGCTGAAATTAGAGTAAATCTAGCAAAACTTAAGGTGTTGCTTCAGACTTGCACATTGTATACTGGAATTGACTGTAGTTTGGATCATGGAGGGCTGATCTGTCAACTCATCTTAAAAACTGATGTTAAAAACTATAGCGAATAACTTGTTTTGGAGTCTCAAAATAATGAAGATTCTGAAAACAAACCCATGTGTGTTTTTTTTACTTAAAAGATGAGAGAAGACTATGAGTGAGCTTCTTCCAAGCTAACTAATATTCTTTGCAACATTTTCAACATATGGTACACATGTGCAGAGAAAGAGAACTTCAGACAAAAGAATCATCAGCCTATGCATATCTGGTAGCTCTGCAGCTTTTTGATTGCTCATGAATCCAAAATCATGTCTGCCTTTCAAATCCACACCACTGGATTCTGTTTGCTGAAAAAAAACCCTGTGCGCCAAGTTCACAGGTTCAAGTGCACTGACTTTCTTGCATTACAATTCATATATTTCATGATAATAAGTCAGACTCTTTCTGTTTGCTTTAGATAACACTGATTGCACAATGGGGTCCATCAGTGCAGCAAATGCAGAATTTTGTTTTGATGTATTCAGAGAGCTGAAAGTCCACCATGCCAATGACAACATGTTCTATTCCCCCCTGAGCATCCTTTCAGCCCTGGCCATGGTCTATCTGGGAGCAAGAGGTAACACTGAATCTCAGATGGAGAAGGTAAGTTACTTATTTGGGTGTAAAGTGACCTTGACTTTATTCTTGTTGTTCCTTCTAAGTAATGTCACTGAAATATATTATCCACTGATGAGGTTCTCGCCTGTTTTAATGCACCAGAAATAAGCCAAAGTCACAAAATGAAGAACTGGATTGAGAATAATTTAGAGAAAACAGCAAAGATGTATATTTTTTGCTATAAGAGGCAGTTAGTTTTGACTTAGAAAAGAAAAATATCTCAAGGACAATAATGAAATGGATTACTAGTCAGCAAATTTTATGATATGATTTTTTTTCTGAATTCTTTAATTTTCCAGATAATGTGTTGTGTTTTTTTTTTTTTTTAATGTATAAAAAAGGTAAACCCCAGGAAGAAAGGAAGAGAAAATATTAACTGTAAATAACATGCAACTCAGTTAATTTCTAGGCATTCACTAGAAAAAAATATTATTTAAGTAAAGAGAAGTATTTACAGATACTCAGAAGGCCACAGAGGGCATAAACCAGTTGCAAACTCAGTTGTAAATTTTTAGTTAATCTATGTTCTCAGCACTTTTTTTTCTGAGCCAACATCTTTACCTCGAGCATCATGTGTAACTGTCATATTCACATAATTTTTGAACACATTTGTCATTTCTGGCATTTTCTCTTGCAGGTTCTTCACTTTGATAACATTGCAGGAGTTGGAGACATTAATGACTCCCAGGTAGAGAAATAACTTGATCTCCCTTTCTGTCCTATTTTCTCCTCAGAACAAAACTAGAACTGTTCTGCCTCTCCTTCTGGCACTTTCAGACTTTGTCAAAAACCATGGAAACACTCTCAAACCAAGGAGGCTTGTGGAGGGAGGGAAGGAAAGT
>BJBW01016181.1:0-33241 GCA_004320125.1 Scolopax mira
GCTGCGTGCATTCATGTAGATGCACTTCAGCTGGGTTAACTGTTTCTTAACTGTTTGATTTAAATGCTTTAAAGGCATTCATAAAGATCTTGAAGGATATGTTCTTCATGCTTGTCTTTCAATTTTGACTTAAGGGACATTAGCAGATTGTCCTCATCCTTACTTTGGTGTCTGTATTTCTCAGCTGCAGCTGACTGCTCTTGGGCATTACACAGACTGAAAACAACCCCACCAAAACCCCTTTTAGAGCAATTTTACTATCTTTTACATGCTTACTAAATGTCAGAGAAGTAAAATCTGAATAGTATGCTTTGGTCTTTCCACATCCCCTGAATGCGAGAGAAACAAAATACTCTTACTCCCAACAGCACTCTTGATAGTAGACAGTTCTGCACTGATTCAACATCTGTTGACAAGCTGTCTGTATAAATTGACAGAGAAACGAATGGATACATGAAACTGAGTGTGCCTCCAAAGTGATTCACAATCTGTTGAAAGAAGACACTGCGCCGTTAAATATGTAATTCCAGTGTTATGGTTTCTCTTTCATCCTGAAATACCTGGAATAAAATGCAGAAATAGAGTGACATGACAGTTTGGCAGCTGCCTTGAATTACAAAAAAAGGAGTATCGAATGAAATAAAACAGTATATATTTCTCTTAGTCAGTGTCAGCATTGTACTACATGTTGAATGTTTGCATTGCTTATTAGGACCGATGGACATATTTTGAACCTGTTCTGACAGCACAGATTCAAACATTGAGCAAATTATGACATTAAGGTATTTGGATCTGCCAGAAAAGGAAAGTTACTGAGACATTCTAAGGAAAATGAGGGTGGAAAGTGGAATAAGGACCAGGCAGACTGACAATTGAACTCTGTATAGTAGGAGAGAGACAAGAAGAGAACTACATATTTAAAAAAAAAAAAAAAAAAAAAAAGTAGTGTGGGCATTAGTTCCAAATATTCGGTCATTGTGTAATAATTCATATGTGGCCAAGTGTCAGTTCTGTCCTATCCCCTTGCACTTCTGTAGACTATTATTACAGGGTCAGTCTAAGGAAAATGAGCTCAAATATTCTGTACTGAATGTAGGATACATGCTAGCTAGCCTAAGATTTGGAAGCAATTTCATTGCTGATCCCATACTTCCCTTTAGTTAGAAGTTGAGATACACATTAAACAAAAGGTTTTGAGGGGCATAACCAAGAGGGTCCTATTATTGCCAGTTTCCTGCCAAAAATACTCTCACAGCTGGGTTTTTAGATTAAGATATTGCACTGAGACAATGCTGATTGCTCTGGTGTGCCATCTTCTTTTAGCTATAAACTTTTAGTCTAATTACTATGCTAATGTAGCATAGTATGTTGGCAGTATTTGATGAACTTGACCGTCATGTGGTGCTGTTTTCCATGAGATCTAGCAGGGTGGACAAAGCAGCACATCCCATTCTCTTATCCCTCCTCCTAGCTGGATCATTGTTTGCAATTACTTGTACTTCTGGTTCTGGGAACACCCTCACATATTAAAAGCTCTTAGTTAAGATTGGGAGACAATATGGATTTGGGAGTCAGAGGCATGCATGAGCAATTAAACTCTGTATCTTCATAATAGTGTAATCAAGATTTCCATAATAGCATAACTTTACACAGTAAAAGGAAGAATAGCCTAGGAAAACTAAATATGCTTCTAATGTTGGACTGTTCAAAGAGGAGGGGATCTGGAAGAACCGTTTCAGCTCAGGGTGGGAACTAGGCCTAGATTTATTCTTGAAACAGGGGTGATGGTAGAAAATTCTCTAGCCAAGGGGGATTTCTCTCCTGTCACATACCCACAGTCATTTTTCCTGCTTTCAAGGTCTGCTGCTGCAAAATGTTGTAGAAGAAAGAGCAAGTGAACGCCATGATGGAGCCCCAGGATCATAAAATCCTAACAAATCTCACAGGTTTTCTGCTAATTTCCCTTGGCTCAGCTCAGCTCAATGTACATAAACTGTGCTCTCCAGGATTTGGCTTACTTTCTCTCTAGTAATTAGGTTTCCCAGGAAGGTTTTTCTTTATTTTTAGAAAATTTTTCCCCATAACCAATCTCGTTTTCCCTCATTTATTTCATGCCCTTTTCTTCTTCTTCTATTCCCAAAGGACACATGATAGCTCACTACCTCCTTTGTGGTAACCTGTTACATGGTAAATCATTGCTTCCTACTAAGGAAACCATGCCCCAGAGCAGATTGCTTCCCTAATAGGAAGCAATCATCCTTTACCCTATGTTTGAATTCTGCAATGAATTTGTCTTGCTCATGAATTCAGTGTGAGCCACCCTCTTTCAGTCTCAGTCTCACTGTAAGCTGCTGAGCAGAGGTGGTTTTCTTAAGAATGCTTTAAAAGACCCATTCTCCTGGCCAGGACTTTCTTTACATTTGTGTCTACTGAACTAACCTTTTACAGATTTTAACATAATTCTCCATCTCTCCATTTTTGGAATGAATTTTAAGAATACTTGATAAGTAGCTTGGCACAGATTATGAACTTCTGCAAACACATTTGTGCAGTGCTTTCATTTCTAGAGACTGTTATTCCACATCTGGAGAGTGGAGTGTTATCTCTTGCCCCATTCATGAGAGACTCTAAACAAATTTAAGGGTTCATCCGTATGAAGGAAAACATCTACGTGCACAATTAAGCACTTGCTAACAACCAATGGAACTATAACATAGTCTCAAATGCCTTTCTTAGTACACACCTGATCTGGGCTTCACAAATGGAATGTTTGTTTATACTTATTTTTTAGTGTTTTTAAAAAAAGTGTGTGCTTGGGAATTTAATAAAATTTTGGAAATGAAAAAGATTAAACATTTTTGTTGTTTTGCAATTTTTGGGAGTATCTTAATTACTATGGAAAACAGCAGCCTGGTATTCTTTTGTTTGTTTTACAAATAAATGCTCTACTTCATAATTACCTGTTTAAAGCTAAATGCTTAGTACAAAATATATTGTTTAGGAAAGACTTTACAGTCATTATGGCAAATATTTGACAGTACTTGTAGAACTAAAGCACAGATAAAACTGTTTATTGTGTTGTTTATAAACTGCAAGTTTATAAACGGCCAGTAGAGATTGAGGTGGTTTTATTTGAATGTTAGACAGGAGAAGAAACTGAAAGAAATGTGGGCCCTATACACACTTAACATCCTTAACCTAACATTTGTGGGCTATCGTTAACCATATTTTCCAACTACAGCTGTCTTAGACTATGTTTTGATCACATATGTTAAGGTCAACACATGTTTAAGTCAACGTGCATATGTGATGTTGTATACTCTTTTGATTTATAAATATATACGAATGTTCCTTTGTTTCAAATTTGCAGGCCATCTAAAAAGAGCTGAGCTTACAGAACCAATTGAAAATCCCAGCGGTGTTTTAAAGTAGCAGAAATTTTTGTTTATTCTCCTTAATCTCTTTCGCAGACATCGAATTGGTGTTATGTACACAGTTGCTGCTTGTGTCAGTGTAATAACACTGACTGCCAAACTCTGTTTTCAAAAGCAAATAAATTGGAATACGGAGGATTTTCAGGATTGTCTCCTGTAGAAAAGACTCCCATATGTTCACAGGGAAACCATTATTAGCAAATCGCACTGACACCCTGCTGTCAGAGGTCTTTGCACCACACAGAACCAAACGCCTTCTCTCACTGCAGTTTGGATTTATTAACCTAGAGGTCCAGAGCTCCCCAACATGAAGCTCGACTCCCGTTGTCTCTGCAGCCTGGGCCGCTCCAGAGTTTTCACCTGTGATTGCTCTCCTCACATGCCACAACCTGCAGAAAATTACTGCCACATCCCTTTTTCCAGGTGGAGTAACTAGCCAGCTGCTAGATGCCAGCTGTGAAACAACACATTTTAGAGAGGACAGCCCCAAAACCATCAACAGGGACTAACAAAATGGAAAAGTTCAGACTCCCACTGAATCACCAGTCGTACTATCACCAACTGCCAGTTTACGTGGTGGGGATGGAGAGGATAGGAGAGACGCTATAGTGAAGGAATTAAACAATATTTAGCAAACAGGATAAAGGGCAGTTTGTCTTCATATCAGGTTTTCTTTCCAAGTGTTTGCAAACATGCTTTTAGTTTTTAATATAAGGGTTAAGGTATCCTCTGTAGAAGGTCAGACTGAATGAGTTAGCAGCGTGTACTTGTCCCCAGTAAGTGTATGCATAGTGCTGTAATACTATTCCGGGGCTGTAGGCTATAGATATGATTTCCATCCTGCCACCTTACCAGCAAAATGGGGCTTCTCATTTAGCTACATCAGATCATGGTTTCCAGTTGATGGATCAACTTCAAATAAAATGTATGAAATTCACCTTATGACATAAATGTATCTTGTATTCAGCACCTGCCTTTATTATGCTGCATTCTCCAGCAGCTGCCTGTAAAGATTACATTAGAAAAAAAGACTTCTAAGTCATCAAAGAGGACTGAATGGAATCCTTTAAGAAGATGATGGTAGCATGGAACCTGTCCATTTTCAATAAATGAGCTACAACACCTCTCGGGTATTACACTTGCCCCTGAGCATCCTTTTTCATTTCTGCATTGTTACAAACACACTTTCTGCTTCAGTAAGGTCTTTTTTCCCTCTATCCTGGTGTTAGAAAGCCAGAACCGCCACCATTACCTCTATGAGGGCCACTACCAAAAGGTGGGATAATTTGACTGGAAAAACAGCAGTATCAACTACATGCAATTTAATATCTTGACATGTAAAGACAAAATGAGTTCTCCATCCTTTTAATCTATACTAGCTTTGGGTGTATGGGTAGGTTGAATATTCAAACAGAATGGCTTTTTTCTATTTAACAGTCCCACAAAGACTGATGCTTCATAACATGAAATTTTCTTCTAAATGAGATAATGAAATATCCTGTATTCCAGGAATTGACAGGTTTTAATTTGAGATTATATTAATCGTTTATCAAAGTAAGTCAACATATTTCACGTATTTACACACAGCTATTGCAGAACTTATGGGAAACGTATGTCACAGCAGAAGCAGCAGCTTATGGTGCTGGGAGATTGAGATCCTGTTGCCAACAAACAGCTTCTTCTAACGGGCACAGGTAACGCATTTTGTCCTGGCATGTTCGTGCTCTCCTGCATGAGGGTGAGTAATTGTCATGTTAGTACTGCCAAATACTTTGAGCTGAGAGTCCTGAAGGGTAAAGGTGGCTGTGGCTCACTCTCATTACCCAAGCCAGCACCCTCCTCCATATTCATAGAGGCTGAGTCACTACTTCCAGAGTCTGACAGCCATTGCAATTCCCTGCTTCTACCCCTTCGAGCACATCTACATCGTTATCTGTTTCTTCCAGGACCGTTTCTCAGAGGGAGTGTAAGTCCCAGTAATGCTATGATTATTTAGAAATTCCCTGTAGCTGTTGTCAGTCCCTTGTTCAAACAGGGACAGAGCAGCTTCTCGGGCTCTTTCCGATGAGACAGTGACCAGGCAGGAAGCCAGTGTAAAAAGTCTAGAGCTTCCCACTACATGTAGCAATCAAGTGCTACGTGCTTGGAGGAAGTGCAAGGGAAAAGGTATTTTATCTGTAACTAACTAACCCCACACTTACCCATACCTGTGTAAATCTGCAGGGACTCTTCTGCAGCTGATGGGGCAGCTCTAGAGTTACCCCATTTAGCAGAGCCCCGTGTATGAAGCAGGTGCATGCTCAGGAGGACACTGGCTCTATCTGAAGGTTAAGGTACACCAAAACATTTCAGGAGCTTGAGGAAGAAAATTAGTGTGTGAACATGAAAACCTGAGGAACGAATGAAGAAATTAATTATCAGACCAAGGGAAAAACAAAGAAGCATGAAGAAAAACAATTAGTAGTTGAAAGTGCTCGAGTCCAGTAACCTTGGAGAATGCATTGAGCTAGTAATGGTAGTTGCTGTCACTTAAGGCAATTATTGGATATCATATAAACCTTTTTTCAAACCCAGACAGAATTGTTTATGTTTTAGGAAGCAGCCATCAATAGTGAAATTAAATATCTGAATGAATGCAGGAACATGTTCTAATAAAACGTGAGGGAAATAATCAGGGAAGATTATCAGTCTTGTCAGCCTGATATTTAGCAGTGATAAAAAAAGAAAGCTTGGTGCCAATGTACTTTCGTTTTTGCAAGCTGAGCCTATCTAACATAATATTAAATGGCAGAGACATAAAGAGTTTAAGAGCTTCTCTGCAGAATGGAGCTGAAGACATGCACAAAACTGAGATTTACACTAGATTATTAAAATGGTTTGCTCTTAATGCCAAACCAGAGCATCCGGGGATCAGCAATAACTTCCAGAGACCAACATGTAGTCACGCAGTCAATCTGAATAGGAGACTGATGAGTTGCAAAGTGAGGCTTTATACTTTAGTCTAAAGGAAAGCAACACTTGACCAACCCAGGATGGAAACCTGGGGACCCAGGGATCTACTTGCAACCCACTGATTTTTTTTTCCCCTTTCCCCAGGAACAAAATGAGTGATGGCAGTGCCCAGCTGCACAACATTGTCTCAGTCTGGAGGTCCTCGCTACAAATCCCCGTGTAGGCAGCCGAGAAGGAGGTCACCACTTCCAATGACAACCTTACACTGGACACGAATAACACCCAGTGACATAGTACGGCCTTTGCCTACTACTATAGCTCAACAGATGGAGTAGCTGCTAAGCTTAGCTTGCAGGATTGAGAAATGGATTTTTTGTTTTATAAGCAAGACAGCATGCAGATTAACTGAGGATTGCCTGCAGACCACAGAAATAAAATCTATTACTCCACAATTTTTTTTAGGTCAATATACTGCATGTCATTCTCTTCTCCCATCTCTTTCCTGCTTATTATATTCCAAAAAGTTGTTTGCTTGCTTTTTACTCATGTTTCAGAGCTGAACTTCAGCAGCTGAAATTGGTGAGCCTTGCTTAGAAAGCCTCTGAAAATTATTAATGCTTATCTTTGATGAGATGGCTTAAGACAGCTAGAGCAATATATTCACACTTTTTTTCCTATGTTTTTATTATAATTGTTAATGGTCATCTTTGATGAGATGACTCAAGCTAGATAATAAAATATATTTGCATCTGATTTCACATTGCTTTTCTGTGCTTTTATTGTAAGTGGGATTTGTATTAAAAATCGAAAATAAAATGCAGAAGCTTGTCTCAAAGTTTGTGTCAAAGTTCACTGTGAAACTTTGATGCAAACATCTACGTCTCAGCACATTCTCCCTGAAATCTCAGGAGGCCATTTTAACAGCTTCAGAAGTTGCACACTTTATGCTTGAGTTCTAATGTCTTAAAACACCCAAGTTTCTACCATGAGGTGGTAACCATTTTATTTACCATCTCCACACCTCTAGGCCCATTGTGGAACCTTAAGCAGCTTTTTGATAGACTGGGCAACAAATCCCTGAAATATCAACTGAACAACTTTTGTTACATGACATCTTCAGACTAAATCCATATATTTATTTTAGTGATTAGCATAAGTGTTAAAGTGATCTGCCTGAGTGAATTTTTTGTTTGCATGAAGAAAGCTATCTCTGTCTTTGTATGCTTCTATTCTTTAAATTGACATTTTTCCCAAGTTGATCAGAACATTACAATTGCTTATCATGAGTCAAATTTCCATGATTAAGAAAAAAAACCTAAGTAGGCTAGAGAGAACTCCATGTGTAGTGGATGTAGATCCACAGAGGGAATACAAGTGAAAGATATAACCAATTGGTAATCTTAAAAATATAAAACAGGTTGCCTTCTGAATGTAGCCATTGCAATTTATAATTTCTGCCAAACTATATATTGATTTCTCTGTCTTAAGAATCAGCAGCTTTCCCTGCTGATTGAATTGTAATTACTCACTCCATAGTTACATTGATTTTAACAGACTTCTGGACGATTTTGTACCGGGCTGGTTTCAAATTACACTTAATGAATTCGTCATGACTATCGATATAAAAACTTCCATTCTACAGCAACTTGAAAAGAAAGAAGCTGCTTTTCCTCCCACTGCAGAGGCCAAGCTTGCCCTCAGCTTGTACCATGCTCAACTGGAGTGGTCAGATGGCCTTAGAATGTGTTTCATGGTGTCTCTGGAGAGAAAAGACAGAAAAGAACAGTTGGTTTTGTTTATTTGAACACAATTATGAGGATGTCTGCAGCAAATTGTGATTAGATTCATTGCACGATTTAATATTTTCAAGCAAAAATTGAATCACTTTCCATATATTTCATCTAAATAAATAAAATCTTTCATCTGCACTCTTCAAAATGTTGAGTAATATAGGTTAAATCATATTAGTGCTGGTTATATACTTGTGTAGGGGACCCCCAAAGTCCCCCATCAACAACAATCAGTCAATGTGTGAAAGATGATAAAATTTAATGATAGCTTTTTGGTCTGTGCACTTTGGAAACATTTGACCACAGCCCATGTGTGTGTGTCTGCATCTATTGGAGAGAGACACAGATTACTCATCCAGGTGCTGCTTGGGCACTGTGGGTCCACCTTTACGTCCCGAAATCATGGGTCACAGTGACAGGCAGCGAGGTACCTGGTTCAGCCACCTGTCCCCAAACCTCTCTGCCTGCTCCCAGGGTCACTCCTTTGATGGCCAGCCCTCCTGCCTGCCAGCCATGTGTACAGGCACAGGCATTTGGATAAATCAGTACCGCAGCACAACTGTTTTACAATTAACTTCAGGGAATCCTTTTCAGACTCATGGCTTTATTTCTATTTACCTTGGGCAATGGGTCCCTACTCTTTTGAGTTATTGCTATATAAAGAAGCAGTCAATATTCAGTCAGGCTGAAAGCTGCTGGTTACATTCATCAGCTTTAATAAGATATGTTATTACATCTTATTTTCTTGAATTATCTATAGATCAAAGATATGATCGATTGCAGCCTTTAAATATTTCCAAGTCAATATTTCCAGAGATGTGCTCGTTCAAAAGGACCTAGAAGTGTTTTACAACTGAAGGCCCAAACCCTGCTTGCAGACCTTCTTTAAACTTTGTTTTCTTTTTTCTGAAATTAATTTTTTGGGTGCAGCAGTTCTGGTGCTAAACATGGTTAAAGCAGTAGGATATCTACAGGTCCAGATCATATCTGATATCTTTATTACTACTGGGCACAGTAGTATCCTGGAGTCCTGTCTGTGGATGCATCTCCTTTGTGTTTTGAGTCCATGTTCGGGTGGGACACGGACAGGGCTCCGTCTGCTCCCACCAATGTTCATTCCATGGGAGGGAAGCAGGGTGTGCAGAGTCCAGCTCTGGTGTGTCCCCACAGCCCTGCCCTTGCCCCATATCCCAAAGGGACCCAGCTCCTGTCCTCCACCTGCTGCCCATCTGAGACCAACTTTTGCTGCTCTCTGCTGGAAGGAGTGCGACTTCAGAGTATACTTTTTAGTGAAAATGATAGAATTGTGAGTGTGTCAGAGCAAAAAAAATAATGAAGAAAGCCCATTAATTTTAAATCAGACAACGATTTTATACCACATACCTATCATGCATTCAAAATTGCCCACTTCATAGAATCATAGAATCATTTCAGTTGGAAAAGACCCTTGGGATCATCGAGTCCAAACATCTACCTACTCTACAAAGTTATCCCCTACACCATATCCCACAACACCACTTACTACACACACCTGTTCTGGAAGTGGCATACAGAAGTTTTACTGCACTGACAGGTTGTTTCTAATGGGAAATGAACGCTGAGTTACCTTCCTTTAACTCTGCACATAGAGAACAATTCCAGTAGGCAGGAGAGTTCAATTTTTTAAGATGTTATTTTCTAAATTATAAAGCTTTGCTTGGAGATGAACTTTCTTACAGTCTGTGGCAAACTATCTAGTGATCACACTGCTAAGAGTAGTGAATTATCTAAAAATATGTACATCATCCTTTGAAGGAGAAAGCAAATTAAAAGAGTTCTTTAAACCTGAGAGCTGAGTGGTTTGTTCTCTGTTAAGATAAACACATCACATTAGGGTTTACTCTGAACAGCCTAACGGAAAACAATCTGCATAAATAGATGAAATTTTACCAGACAATGAATAAAAGATTCAAACAGAAAATTGGGTTTCTTTAGTTTCTATGAGGACTAAAAGGAACAAAATTACCTGGCTATTTCCTTTCCCTTAAAATCTTTTTATAGATAATGGTGAACAGATGATTCCTTCAAACTTCACTTGCGATGAATTCAAGACAAGATAATATCATCATCCATCTTCTTGATGAACCTCATCATCTTATCTCCAGTATAAATCCAGGAGAAAAACTGAACAAACCATGCATCTACACATCTCTTCATTTAAAAATTACAGCTGAAGGTTAGAAAATGTTTAAGGTCAAACTTCTAAACTACCATCTGGAGCTCATTTAACAATTGCCAAGAACATCTGCCACTACCACACATGCCTAAGACAAAACTTAGCCGATATTACCTTTTCTTTTAAGGACAAAATCCTGGAGTCACATGAGCATTGGCTGAGATGCTTTGCTGCCAGCAGTCAGAATTTAGAACAAATTTAGTACAGTTTGCCAGCCAGCAGAGCTGTTAATAGATAAAGATAGTTTTGTAGTTCTTAGCACAGTATTCACCATCTTAAAGCCCCATCTCACAAATAGTAGTGTCATTTACAACTTTGCTCAAAAACGTTGTAGGGGTACTGATGAGGGACCCCTGACTGACGAGGACTGAAATACCATCATGGGGCAGGCAAAGCAACCCCCCATTGCTGCTGTTTGTCAGAGCCACCCCTCTGCTGTGGTTGTGAGGCAGCATAAGCTCTCAAATGGCCGAAGGCAGTATTTTTCAAAAGTGCTGTAAGTGAAATACGAACACAGACACTTAAGAGCTAAGCAAAACATGTCCTCAGAGACGGGTATCGTATTCTCTGAACTTTTATGGCAAAACTGAAAGATATCAAAATCAGAGAAACATATGGCTTACAAGGTCTAATTCCTCAGAGAGAGTTCTGCATCATTATTCTTATTTTAAGACATAGCAAATCCCACTGGCTATTAATTCCTTATATTGGGGAAGACATTTAGAGTTTTAAAAATGCTGTAAGGTTGCTATTCTTTAGTCACATGCATGAATTCCTAGTAGCAAGAAGTAGACAATGTGAAATTAAGACCTATATCACTAAATGCAGAAGTAGGGTTTTTTTCATGGCCTGTGAGGAAATTATCCCCTCTAAATGATGGACATGACACATAAAATGTCTATTAAGATATGATGAAAATTTTAACTAGAAGGAGATGTTTTACATGATTGCATCATTAATTTAGTGATTTGATCAGACAAGACAGACGCTTTTAGACATGCCTAGTGTGTAAAATTTCTGTAGGTTGGTAAATGCATTGGGTTATTTTCTATCAGTGAAAAAGTAATACAATATATTAAGTATTTAGTGATTCATCTGTATTATGTAATAACTAATATGTGGAATTCAAGATAATATATATGTATATTAACAGGTACAATAAATAATTTGATTCCATTTACAGAACATTGAATCTGTATTTTAATGGTGTCTGGAAAGGAGAGAAATGACTGCTTTAATTCAATTGAAAATCTGTGACTCTGACTAAAATCCTCACGTTGATTATAGATCAATTTACCTTTGAAACTTAAAAGCAGAAGTTATGCTCTATGTCTTGTTCTTTATGAGGTTTTAAACCACATTATATTTTGTATTTTAACAGATGGCAGAAGGTAGAAACTGGTAGCTGTCTCATGGAGTCGAGAAGTTTACTGTAAAGTATTGCGTTTTGTTTCTATAGCTAAACATATATTTGCTAAAATTTTATAATTGAATTAGGTTTTTTACAGAATCTTTGTGTCTGTCTGAAAATTAAATGTGTTTGCAGCCAAACCTCCAATCCAGCAACTATTTGTTTTCTAAAATTCACAGCATCATTATCAAATCCATGACACAAAAAGCATTGAATGTGATCTTCACCTGGGCTTATCTTTCCAGTTCTGCTCAAGAACTTTAACTGGCAGAGGAACCTGCTACTTTGAATGTATTCTAACTTCTTTTTTTTTTTTAAGTCTAGAAACAATTTATCTTCAGTAGGTTCTCAGTATTTTCTTCACTTTTCAAATGTCTAGTCTGAAAAGTCTGCTCACAGCTGAAACAGAATTTGTAAGCAGGCTAGCTATCATGGTGTGACTCTGAAAACACCTCCTCACCTGATCCAGATTAATTTAGACTGTCATTGATGACTCAGTCTGCTGAACCTTCCCAGAGTAACTTTTCTGCATTATAAAAATTCAAAAAGATCTTCCACTTTTGAGAATGAATTGACAAGTGAAAAAGTGATAGCTCTTCACAGCATACTTGCAGATGTACATCAAAAATGTCTCCAAAACTTTAATTACAGTAAAAGGACAGAGAATGCTGAGAATTTTTCCAAGTTACAGGGAGGTTCAGGTTAGATCTTGGGAAATATTTCTTTACTGAAAGGGTTGAGGCGCCATCCCTGGAGGTATTCAAGAGACGAGTTGACATGGTGCCCAGGGATATGGATAGTGTTGGGTTGGTGTTATTTTGGGTGTGGTGTGGGGTGTGTATGGGTTACTCTTTTTGGTTTTTTTGTTTGTGGGTGGGTTTTTTTATTGTTTGGGTTTTTGTTTTTGTTGGTTTTGTTGGTTTTGTTTTTGTTTTGCTTTGTTTTTTTCATTGGTTGGACTAGATGATTTTGAAAGGTCCCTTCCAACCTAGATGATTCTGTGATTAATGATAAACTAGATTTTTGAGATCGAAAATTTAAAAGTTAGAAAATCCTAGAAGTTAAGGTTTACAGGCAAAGTTTACAGGATTTTTTTGTATATTTGTCATACTATAATACACCAAACAAAAAAAATGTTTTATATTTAGAAAGGCATGTCTTAGCAGAAACTTGTATGAGAGCTGTATATAAGAATTCGGTCATGTACTTTTAAATAGAATTGGATTTTTTCTGGATTATTTCAATTATTATATTTATTTTGCAAATAATGTCATCACTCTAACGAAGCTATAGGAATGGTGAAAGCTATGCTTTGTTTATTTGTTTGCAGTTGAAGCATGTGTATTTTCTGCCTATGTTTGCTAAGTTATATTTCTTGTATTGTTGAACATACATAAAAAATAGTCACAATTTATTGCGTTAATGCGTGTCTAATATCAGCCAATGTCACCAGCTACTGCACAATACTTTCTTTGTCCCTCTGTAAAATAGGGATGATAATACTGTTAACATTTGCTTTATCTTGATGCAGTATCGTGCTCCTTAATCATGTCCTACCAAGCAAGCACATTTAAACACTGGAAGTCCTTGAGGAAGAGGGGGAAAAAGGGAAAAGAAAAAGCAGCACAGTTTGAAATCAAATTATATTGGAGAGTGAGGGAACTTTAAACCTGGGGCAAGCTAGTATCACTTGGATGTTTTTGAAAGGAAGACATTGTGTGGCCAATATTTTCCATTCAGTTTTATTGAAGATATTTATAGCTTTTAATAACTGCAAAGACTCATGCTCACCAGCTAATGTTACGTGCTCTGTTGTGGTTATGATGCTGATAATGTCATAAATACAGTGTTATGATTCCTTAGTGGAAATAGATTGTTGTACACTGCATGTCACTCAGGTGAGTGACACAGCATCCCACAGCCCTGGCTCTGGCCCTCTGCCACCCCCCCTCTACCTGCACATCTTCCTGGGCTGTCTGGCAGTGGTTTGGAGTTGCTCAACAAGTGACAAAATCATCTTTTTCCGTTCTGCCTCTTGCTAGTCCAGCTACATCTCTTGGTGTCACCGAAAGCAAACAAACATTTGAAGAAAAATGATGCAAAACAGGGAGGGCATTAAAATCTGTCACATATACTCTCATGACTCGCAGGTGCTGAAAGCTGATGTTTCAGGTTATTCCTCTCCACCATTAGGCAGAGGCTATTGAGAAGATACTCCAGTTTGTGTTGAGGTTCTGTTGGGCTGGGGAAAGAGGGAGTGGGAAAAAAAAAGCACAAAAAAGGGACCAGGGAATAATGGGCAATGAGGAAAAGGTTAGAAGAAAACTGGAAATTGCAAGAAATAGGGGAAAACAGAAAATTAAGAGACTAAAAAGTAGGTTAAAGTGTCTAAGAAAAGGAGTTGGGAGGGAGGGAAAAGAAAGGAGAGGAAGTACTGAAGGTTGGTTTGAAAAGTTTGCTGATGCTGTCAAAAAATGTGTAGTATCAGGAATTCCCCAGAACTCCCGAACTCTACAAACAGGAGAAGACAGGCAATGGCTAAAAGAGCTGGTCTTATTTTAATTAAATGTTTATTTAAGTCTAACATATTTGAAAATTATAATTGGTTTCCCCCAGCAATGCCCTTAACCAAGCCCCTTTCACAGAGATCTTTGAAAAGCAATCAACTCATGAAAAATCCCAGTTGGCAACCCTTTTTCCCTGAAAAAAGAAGTTTACTGAAATCTTCAAAGGCCAGAATCTGGTATAGTTTTCTCTTGAGTAAAGTTAACTCTGCAAGTTGAAGCCGTGCCAGGAAGCATGATGTGTTCCAGCTAGCTGCAAGTGTGGCCGCTGTGTGCCCAGTTCCACGAGCCAGAGCCATCAACCTGCTTCTCCCTCTTCCTTCCCGGCCACTGATACCTCATCTCGTGTGACCTGTCCATGTTAATGGAGACTGTTTTCGTTTGCTGGCCAGGTGGCAAACTGCAGCCATTCGGCAGCTGTCTTGTGAGCAGCTGAACTATCTATTCACCGTGGCCAGGATGGACAGTTGAGGATAATACCAACGCAGCTGTTAAGGTAATCCATTCTTGCTTACGGACTGTTAAGTGTCCAGCTGTGGCACTACAGAGTGCGGTCTAAAAGCAGGGGCATAATCCCACAGTAAGAACAAAATAAATGAATTTGCATGGAGTTTCATTTTGCAAAAGCTCATCTGCTCCCACTGCCCTTCATTGTCAGTGGAGATCCCCCCCCACCAGCAGGTGACAGACGAGAGGCAATAACCATACACCGAAACAGACTGTTGTCATTCAGAGGCCACAGAGCCAAAGCCTGGTTTAAATGATCATTTCTTGGACAAGGCTTCTGCTGACTATGATAAATTTTAATGTCTAAGAACAAATCTTTCAGAAAGAAAAAGAATATCACGTTTCTACTACTGTTCAATTAAAATCCACAGGGATACTTAAGGAAAATTAAAATTCATATCCTTGCTTGCAACAGGTTGGAGGGGGCTTTCAGCAACCTGGTCTGGTGGGAGGTATCCCTGCCCATGGTAGGAGGCTTGGAACTAGATGATCTTTAAGGTCCCTTCCAACTCTAACCATTCTATGATTCTTTGAGTCTTTAATTCTATGATTAACAGATATAAAAATGTATGGAGTGAGTAGTTGCCTAAAAGCTCAACTGAACAGAAAAACTTCTAAATATGGCTGATGTTGGGGCACCATGGACACAGCATTCTGAAAATCAGGCTCTTCTAATGTATATTGGTTATGATTCTTTAATATTCATGTCACATGGTCTAATATTCATGTCACATGGTCTTTGTAATTCTTATATTAGAACAGACATGAAATAAAGCTACACTGAAAGAAAAAGGCAATAATCGTGAAGCAAAAATGCAAATGTATTCAAGTCTTTAGCAAACACACAATGGAGCTGACTGGGAATATTTAGGGAAAACTATTTTTCAGACAGAAAAATAAGTTTGTGAAAGTGAGCTTTCAACAATATATACGGTTTCAGCGTGGAAAGAATTTCTGGTCAGAGTACACGTATAACTAATTATCCACTGGCTACGATCCCCACTTGAGGGAGGAACAGAAAGGCTCCAGTCCTTGCTGTAGCTCATTTCATCAAGAGATCTGAACCTCTGGCTCAGAGAGGAGTGCCTGGACTACTGGACTGCTGTGGGAAGCACTTTGAGGGGGACATTCAGAGTGTCCCTGACTCTACCTTTCTCCAGCTCCTCTGCCTTGTGCTCCCTTCTCACCCTCAGCCCTGACCAAACAATGCTTGGTGATCCTGGCACTTTCCTGGGGGAAGGGGTGGTGATGGTGTAGGAATCTATAACAGGATATTGTCTATGCTGTTGGCATATGCAGAAGAACTGGAAGCCCCCCCTTGCCCCCGACCTGGCAAGCTGCTCAGCTAGAAGCAGCCTCTCTCTCTGTTGCTCTTGGTGGTTGTTAGCAGTCAAGGAGTTCATAAGAGGAAACTGAGTTTTCCATTTCTGAAGAAAAATCAAATGACTTGCTTTTGAGTCCAAGACCCAGACAGACACAAATATACCAAGTATAATTTTGTGATATCAATTTAATTGCATATTTCTTTCAAACTATATGACCACCTGGATGCAGCCACAACAATAACAACAGCAAATCAATGTTTGTGAGGAAATGCTGTTAAGTATTAAGATCTAATAATATGCTCTCTTGGAAGCAGTTGTAAAGTTCTTTGTTTCCCTTTGCAAACAGAGTGTTAAGAATGACGAGAATCAACAAGTGTCTAATATTATTCTTCCCCAGATGAAATGAAAAGATATTGATTTCTACAAAATAGATTCCCTAATATGTAAACATATTATTCTGACACTTAAAAGAATCATATACTTTTATTTCTGCTCTCTTCTGAAAACACTTTTAAGAAATTTTTTTATCAAAAAAAAAAAAAAAGAAATGTCGCATATGTTTCCTGAAAAAGCAAAAAAGCCACCAAATACATAAAGCATCCTTTCACATAGTTGACATAGTGGACATACACGTTCCTCACTTTACCTTATATTTAATTCAAGAAAAGACATCTCTGAACATGGAAAGCCTTGGATCAGCAAGGTTACTTCATTGTGATTACATCATGTCATGAAGTTGGATTTCAGAAGAGGATGTCCTTTCTACCTCTTGTAAAGGCCACTATCTTGTAAAGTGCTACCTATTTGAAATGGTGATTTTACCAGCCCAAATGAACACAAAAGAGATAATGAATTGGGATGAATCAGATATAAAGTACCTAATTTTACTGGAGTGTTTTTGCAGCTAACACTAAGAGGGTCTCTCATTAGGTTAATCATCCCTTTCATTTCCTTGTAAAGGGAAACCTCTCCAAAGATTTCAGAATTTTATTAACAGTTTGTTAGTCATCTATGAGGTTGTTTATCACAGTTAATGGGACAAAATGCAGAAATGCCCAAATACCAGAGAAGAAGAATAATACCTGCCCGGATGCATTCCTGTGCAACGTGCTCTAGGTGAACATGCTTTGTCAGGCAGGTTGGATTAGATAATCTCCAAAGGTCCCTTCCAATCCCAATCTTTCTGTGCTTCTGCGATTTTTTCAATCTTTCCAGCCTCTTGGGGTGAAGAAACTGTCAAAACCCTAGATAACATTCTGAAATATTTTTCCAAGTGCAATCAGCCATTTGAGCCCTTGTACTCCTTTTCAGAGTAATTTGTCCATTATGATAAGCATACCAGGAAATCTATGGCTATATCTAGCTATTTCTATATACACAGGCTGAGACAAATTTTTCAGATTTAAATGCTATAGATTTTAGAAATATCCCTAACTCTTCTGTTTTTCCTTCTCTCTTTTCATCAGTGTGGACTGACATTATTCAGATTTAATTGAGGCACAGGCAGTTCTAACTCATCAGCTGGAGTACCTTCCTTCAGTATGCTTGGCTTCTACTGTTTCATAAATATCTTCCATTTCCCAGCAGCTTTGCCTTGTCTCAAGGATATGCGTACTGGAAGAGAAAAGGCCCAGAAGTTGCCTTGTCAACTGCTCAATAAAAGACAAAAAACTTTCCTGTGTCTGTTGTGAAAAAATGGAAAAAAGCAAAGAAGAGAAGCATGTATTATATTTGTGGTTACCCAGGATAGTAAAAGGAGGAGGCAGCCCCAAGATTAACAAGAAAAAATGATCTGATTTGTGATGGTCAAAGTAACTACATGGGAAAACTCCCATAGATTACAATTCAAGTTAAATAAAACCCTGGTTTTGCCTAATACTTTTGAGAATTTGTCCATGAGCACTTCATTATTTAAACAGTGTTCCTGTGTTACAGCCAAGTTTAGAAAGGATTTATTTAACATGCCATTACAGCAATTAGCCCCAGGGAAAGTTCAGCTTGCATACCCAGCTTCTAAATATGTCTTAAGTTTGTATTTATCAACTGGGTTTCCTTTTCCCCCCTACTGAGTATAAACTTTCTCTTTTTTCCTCGCCTCACAGCTCCTATGAAGCTTTCAACCTGAGCTCTTTTCTGAGCACTTGGCACGTTGGATCCCTTTTCCAGAGGCACTCTTCCACTTTTCCTCCGAGGACAGCAACACAGAGTCCTTCCTCAGTAAGGTACATCTGTCAGGCCTCATGTGTCAGTTTGGATCATGACAGCAGCAGTAAGAAGATAAAGACAGGATGTTTAAGAGGCAGAAAGGAGATTCAGGACACTGAAGTTCACTTTCTAGCTCTGGAGTGACTTCAGGCAAGTCATTTAGTCTTTACCTGTAAGTCAGCTCCTGTAAGTAACAGTTTATCTCCGCCTTGCTTATTCAGTCATAGTGGATGAACTTTCACTTGCAATGTTTAGTTAATTTACAGCATGCAGCACATCTTGAGTCCAATCTCATTTTAGGCCTCCAGACACAACTGTTCCTCAAAAAGCTCTCTTAACCCGATGACTTTGACATGAGACCTTGACAACAAAGTAAGAGTGTCACTCCGCACAATGGAGGAAATGAGTTCTGGTGCTTGAAAAACTCTGGGTTTGCCAGAGTATCATCTTAAAAAAGAGAAATTGCAGTTTTAAACATTTTATTTTTATTCTTCAGGTTTTGGCTGCATGTCAGAATCATAAAGAAATGCAGAAACATTCCAGGTTTACACTAGTGCTGACGTGGCAGTTGCTGCTATGAACTGAATGCCAGGAAACTAGAGAAGTTGTATCTCAAATTGCTCATCTGCAGAATCCAAGACATGGCTTCTGGTGCCTGTACCCCTCTCAGGCTCCTCTGACAAGGAGCAGGAGCAGCACTCGCCTCCCTCATCACAAATAGCTCTGGGCCTTTTGGCTTCATTTTTGCTTTACCTTTCCTACCATCCATAGCAGTGACTCTCCAGGTTCCCCAGGGAACAGGAGAGATTTCTTCCAGCTTTCAGCTGAAAGCAGCATGTGTCACCAACACGCCTATGCCAAAACCCTCCTTGCATCTGCCATTGTCTAATAAGCATCTCACAGTGCATGTGGCAGGAGCTTGCAGTCTATGCCCTTGGTGCTGCCTCCAATATAGAGTGGAACCACTTTCTGCTACATTTGCAGCAGGATATCCCACTATATTCAATGCACAGAACAGACTTGCAATGAAGCAGAAGTAAGGTTATCTGTGCAACTCTAAATTTACTGTTTTTTTTAACTCTGCAGCTGAAATTAGGTTCTTTTAAGAGTTTTTGATGAGCATGTATTTTATAGTCATAATGAACTGTGAGTATGGCAGAAGAAAAATAGTGTTTCACACCCTCTGCTTGCTGTACAAATTAGCAGTGAGAGGCTTGGGGAATGTCACTGCCTAAGTTAAAAGAGTAATGTTGCTTTGGTTTTGCAATATACATGAAAAATCAACCTTTTCCACTGTGTAGACTCTTTCTGCATACTACACTGTGCATATATCCATTATACAACAGCTCTGAACAAAGCACAGGGAAGTCATTGTGCAGTGATACCAATGTAACCTTTTTCTGAAGCATCAACAACATTGGACATGTTCTGATTTGTTGGAGACAAAAAACCCACATCTGGTTTCATTTTCTACCACTTACACTGCCTGTATCATAATTCTTCTAGCAAATGACCCAATCTACAAACCCATAATTCCCTGACAGTTTCAACCATCCTGCTTCTTTTTTAGCAGTATTTTGACCCTTCTGCTGCAACAGTCTCAATAAATTAAAATCTGCATATTTCCCAATCTATTTCCCAGCTTTATTTCCTTCGCATTACATTTGGTCTGTTCAGGATGAATGGTTATGGCAAGAAAAAGTAAGAGAAATTTCAAGGGCTCCATGAACACTACCTAATGTACCACTGCAGTTTAAGATTAACTGACCCACTACCTGCCTAAAGGAAAATGGTCAGATAGCATTTGGTAAACTTCATGAGATGCCAAGTCCTACTGCAGTGTACACAGGTCTTTAATTTGCTGTAATTTATGTCTGGAAGGCTCTCTAGGCATACTGCTTTGTTACAAAAGTGACAGAGAATCAAACTTCAAGCCAGTAATTTTTTTTTTTTTCAATTTTCTTAAGTATCCTTTGGAATGAAAGGAATGTGATACAGAGAGAAGAGTGCAAGTGTGATGAATAGTCTTCATGAGGCAATCATGAATAAAATAGAAATGAGTTACATAAGCATTTGGAGAGAAAATACATGCAACAGCTCTCAACTACTTGCTTAGTTGCAGAGAGTTTAGTAGGACACGTTACTTAGTTTCATTTTAAAATCCTTTTACATTTAATTCTAGTAATTATAAAAGAAAAATAATTCTGTGAAATCTAGTTTGGAAGAAGCAAAAGATTTCTTCTCTCTGACCATAAATCTATACCACTCATTTTCAACAAATGTAATAAAGAAATACATAGAGACAAAGTTATCCTGAAAAAATAAATGAACGTAAGTCTTTGAACCCTGACAAGGTTTGATCAAGAGCAAACTTCTCTGTAATGTTAGAAAACCTCTCATATATTTCAGTGGTAAAAGCTGTCTGCTTATAAAGAAAAACAATCACATCTGGTTTTCCCTCACTGAATTCCTGAAATTAATAAGGAATGGCATAGTGTCTGTGAGCATTTCATAGTTTCTGGGGGAGAGTAGAATGAGTATTTCTCACTGATTTCTACTGACCCCTTGTGGTAGGCTAAACTGAATAGCATTGCTGGAGAAGGCCTTCTTCATTGAAGAGTCCACCATGGGCAGGAAAAGTCTTAAGAGCTGATTGACCATCTCAGTGACCCCCTAAGAGCATGATGGCTTCGGCTCTCAAGAGCTCAGAAGATGGTCAAAATTCAGAAGCTGCTCTTAGTCCATGAGGGGAAGGTATCAGACTATGAGCAACAGTATACCCTTCTGGGTATACGAGTCTCTTAATTCGGTAAGGCATGTTGTAGTGACATCCTAAACAGCAATTCCTGTAACTAACTCCATGGATGAAATTAGAGGCTGATTTATGTAACTTTTAGTTTACACTAGTGAGGAATACAATTGTCTTTATAAATATCTTTCCAACCTAAGTTCAGCGCTAAGGTGGACAATTATTAAAAGAAGGACCTTACCATTAGATTGGGTAATTTAGTTTAGATTTCAGCCACAAGGGAGAAAAAACAAGCTATAAGAGGTATGGCCTCACATATTCCAACTTTTAGCTTTTCTAAAATACATATTAAATTCAGCTGTGAGATGAGAAGTTTAAAAAAGATCTACTGGAAAAAAAAAGATTTATTGTAATATATGCTCACTCTCAAGTACTTACAAATGCTTTATAGATTGCATACTTACTACACAAACATTTCTTCAATTGGGAACAAGTCGAGTTTTTCACTACTTCTGTTTGTCCTAGCAATAGATCCACTTACAGAAGAAAAAAGAGCTAATGAGAATATTAAAGAGTGTGTATCAAAGTGTACAATTTGATTTTTACATAGAGAAGGTTCGGCTGAATCTCATATAATCCATATACCTAGGAATTGTACTTTACAGATCTTGACAGCTGTGAAAACACATAATGAATAGCTGAAAGATAGTTATTGTTTACTGATGAGAGAAAAAAACCAACCGAAACCCCAAGCAGTTCCAAATCTCATGTCATGTTTCTCCAGCCTATGCAAAAATTAGGGGGTTGCTACCTTATCTGACATACCTTCACTAGAGTTGGTGGTTAGTTATATTAGTTGGGAATCTGTCACAAACTATTTAACACACATGGAACCAATTCAACAGACTCAGTCAGCATTGCTCTCATTCTTCCCCTTCTTAAGGAAAAAAAAAAAAAGAAATAGTTGGAACTAGGACTAAATGTTATGTATGTTGGCTAAGCATACAAGGTATTATGTACCTAAACTCCTTTCTCCATGTGTTTCTACTTGTTCTGTGTGCTTCCTGTAAAATTGCTTTATATTTTCCTTGAAAAATAAGGGGAAGTTTTGCCATTAGTATTTTGTTTCTCTTAAAACGAAACAAAAACTACCTTGGAAAAAAGTTTGTTATAAAAATTTAGAGCAGGTAAATGGAGCTTTTAAGCTTCAAAGTAATTGGGCAGAAAAAGCACCTGGGAAAACAAATTTAGTTTAGACCTAAATGTATCTGGCTCAAACTAAATCTCCCTGTATTTCCATATTAAGGAATGTGCTCTCGAGAAGCATCTTTCAACTTAACTTTTGAACATGGGAATAAAACAGAATAGTCATATCTGATGGGCTTCCCACAGCACGCAGCACGGAAATTTGACAAAAAAAGGAAACATGGAAATTAGGCAAGTCTAATTCCTCCCCCTCTGTTGCAGTAGTAATAAAATTAAAAGTTTGAGAAAATAATCTTGAGCTAAGTTTAATCGATCTTGGGACATTGCCCTCAAAAATTGGAGTTTTGATTTTTCCAATTGGAAAAAAAATATTTCATTGGAAATGGTAGATGAGTGAGAAGCTCATGATCTAATACTTTCTTATTTGAGGCTTCAAAAACAGTCACATATATATTTATTGAAATCATAAAATCTACAGTCAGGATCTCTACATTTTCATAAGTTTATCTTTAAAATATTGTTCTATTGTCTACAATGGATTTTGTCATCCACTTTTCCTTTTTATGTGTTTCATATACCAGAGCCACTTTAATATGTTTTGGGACATTTTTGGAAGGGGTGAGTTTTCATTTCAGAATGGTTTAAATATCTGAACAGATGTAAAATTAGCCAACACTGCACAGTATAATGAGTTCTATACTGCAGACACACTTGTCAGAAAATTCTAATATGATATTTATCAGCTTTTAAATGAGAACACAACTATCAGCCTTGACTCAATCTAGGATAATGTAATGTTTACAGCTGAAGAATGACTGAATGCTTATACTTACAGAGGTGTTTGCTTTTAATGGACATATTTTCCAGTCCCATGATACAGCAGCATAAAAAAAAATCTTTCTCTCATATATGTTAGGTTATAACAACAATTATTATGATTTTTATATCTATACAATGCTGCCTACAAAATATTTAATACCTAAGCAGCTGGTGCACTGTGGCTGATGCTTACTAAATGAATAAATGTTTTGTCTTGTGTTTCCCCCGTGTACTTGCATCCATCTGTTGTCTTGTGTCATTTTTGATTGAGGCCTACAGGCACTACCACAAAACAAATAATATGTCAATTTTGTTTCCATTATTGTGGGGCCAAGAACCCTACCTCCAGCCTGAGAACACTTTGGCGCTTGGTGCTGCACAAACACAAATGCAAAGAGATGTTTTCCTCACAGACACACAAAAAAAAGCCGTGCAGTAGGATGTGTTTACAGTACAAAAGTTTTCATGAGAAGTTTAAATTGGTATTTGTTACAGGACAAATAACTTTATCAAGCGTGCAATCTGAGTGAAAGCAGATTTACCAGACTGGCAGAGGAAACTGTAGTTCCCTCTAATGAGCACTGGAAAGCAAAGCGTGTTCTCCAGGTCAAGTGGCAGGTGAGCATCTGTTTCCCTTCACAGCCTCCCTGTCCCCGCTATGCCTGTGACCTGCCCTCTTCCCAGACAAGAGCTCACCAGCTCCGACCTGGAGACACAGGGGGGCCATGGTGTGCTGGAGTTTAGCCCTCAGTAGTGTTGTGTTGGCTGCTCCTCCTCACTATTGAGGGTAATCACTCTGTGTTCCTCCAGCACAAGCCCCTACAGCTGATCTCCATGAGTCCTTTTTAGTATAGAGAAGGTAACATAAGGGTAGTTCTTGTCTGCAGGACTATTGCAAACAGTGCTATTAGGGATAGGGATGGTTTCTCATGGGGACATTTTCATTGTCAATGCAGGGAGATTGCCTGGCTAACTCAGTTCATTCAGGTGCTTGAAACTGGTACCCTGAAACTCTTTCAAATATTTCTACACAGTAGAGTGTTTGCTGGCAGGAAGAGAGAATTTCTGCAGACTGTGTAATATCCAGAACAATTCAGCAACCTGAACCTCTGAAACCCGACCTAAAGAACACACTGAAAGCAAACACTCCTCTTTTGTGGGACAGAGGAAAGAGATAAAGTTGCAGCAAGACTAAGAATGAAAATAACAATGAAGCAGAAGCGGTGATTACAAGTACATGAGCCTCTCCTCCCATGTGTTTGGAAAGCAAACTCAGTCTGCAGGAATGAACCAGCTTGGGCCCTCCATATGGACAATACCTTCTAGGTCTAAGCTTTGTTCACATTACCTATTTAAGTCCAAAGAACAATTCATGTAAAGGTGAGCAGGGTTTCATCACAAGTGTGAGTATTCTAGGACAGGTAGGTCTGTTGCCAATCTCATAGTCTGTGAGCTCAATTTTCTTGAGAAACATCTTGGAGTTGTCTGTCTCTGATGAGCAAACAGCTTCAGGGACAAAGAGCTGAATCCTGAAGTGAGTGACGTAGATTGTCCCTGACACCTCTGTCAGGACAAGTTTTTCTCAAGAGAAGGACACAATCTCTTTTTCTCGAAACTGCATAAGAAAACATTCAGTTTGGCCATGTTTGACAAATAAAACAAATAGAGCTGTATTCAAGAACTTCAGTAACTCAGTATTGCAGAAATTTTTAGGCATGAAGTTAAAGCTGATGACCCATTTTCCATTCTCTTAAATCCCAAATAAGGCATATTAAATATTCATTTTCTGTTTGAGAGTATATCTCTGAACTTTGAAGACCATTCCTCTTGGGGAGGACAAAAAGGAGAAAGGGGAATTCCTTTATGCATTAAGAAGAAGGTTTATTCTGTTTTGTATGATTGTTGGCATGGGAGCAATCCTTCTCTTCAGAAATGGTTGCAAGTCATATGTAGCCAAGTGGTCTAAAATACTGAATTCAATTGAGCAAGACAGATACAGCGCAGGTGTGGAAAATTGGTGGGAAAAACTGATGAAACAACTTGTTGATCAACACTGCTTGTTCATCTCTCACTGTCCCTTTCTTTGTTGCATAGCATGAAGCCATGGAATGGATTTCATGTTAGACTAAGTGGTTATTGGGATGATCTGAAGAGATTTTGTTTTTCCATGGTTCTGTTTTTCCTGGGGTGGTGGTGAAAGCACTGATTCCTGCTACTGGTTAATGGCAACGACTCCTAGAGTCATGGATGGTTTCTCACCTTTTCTTTTTTCTTTTTTTTTTCTTTCTCCTTTTTTTTTTCTTTGACAGTCCAAGTAAAAGAATAAATAAATGCTTGATTAGCCCATGTATCAGAGGTGCTCCTCTGAGCTTTTGCTGCATCACTCAAATGAGCCAAAGCCTGATGGCAGGGCCAGACCCCAATCCCTGATATTATTATTATTAATCCAATAGTATTCACCCCAATAAGGATCAGAGTCTCCGTATTCCAGGCACTGCACACTACATGGTAAGAGATATTCACTATTCCCCAGAGCCTTCAGCCTAATATGAATAACAACAAAGGCTGTTCTGCTGTTCATCAGGGAAGCAGACTGAGTGGTTGTGCTCTGTGGATTTTGTGTAGAAGAGTCTGCAACTGCCTACGTCTCTGGCCTTTGTCTGATCCCCAGAGCATGACTAAGAAAAGGGGAAAAAAGGTAGGAAGATGAAGGTAAAGTCAGTTACAAAGTTGTATATTTGATAGAAAGCTACGTGGGGAGTAAAAACAAAATCATAAAACGACAGGACACAAATGCAGTGGGAGTTAGGGAAAGATGAAAGAAGGAAGGAAATTGGATAACAATAGTGATCAGAAAGAATAAAGGCAAAGACAAATAATGACAAGCAAGAAAGAAAGAGGATTAGAGGTGAATGATGAAAGCTATGGAAATAAGGATGGTAGCTGCTATCAGAATTATAGGAAGTTATTTTATTTAAGATGTCATTGTTAGGAGTCAGAAAATGTATTTCTTTTTCTTAAATCTAGAGGATCCTGAGAAGAGGAAGATTTCAAGGCAAAAGGGACTTCGGGGAAATGTACAAAAGCAACTGACAATATGTTTACATGGCACTAGCTGCTGCTGGAGTTACCTGCAGATAGCCTAGCTCAGTGTACTGGCAATTGGAGAGCTTGAATTGGCCTAGACTTTCACACAGCCTGAGCACTCCTGTTAAAATTAGGGGGTTATAAAGTGCTATTTGAAAATACTCTGAAGTGTTTTTGAAATTTTCATCTAAGTTGTAGTTACTTTTTTTTTAATTATTTAATAATGACAATTTTAGTATGGGATAAAAAAATCACAACGTTGTCAAGAACATGAGCAGACATACTTAGGAATAGCTGATAATTGTAGAATCGCATAGGTTTTCAAGTTCTTTTTAGAGGCACAATTTTGGCTGATTCCTAGGCAGTCCAAGCCTGAATGCAAGCAAGGGGCTTCAGGTAGAGTGCCAGGACCCCAGTCTGAGAAATCTCTCTCTCTCTCTTTCTTTCCCATTGCTCTCTGCACAGCCCATATCCTAAATGGACATTCAAGGTAGTCTAGCTAATAGCCTATGCTTACATTGTATATCACTGAATGAGTTGTTTAGGGAACAAACACCTGAAAATCTGTTTGCCACGTAAACACAGCTGTGACCACCTTCACCCTCCCCAAGCAGCTGAGACTCTTCCCTATATCACAGCATATCTGTACTTCCCAGAAACAGGTGTTAGCCCAATCTCATTTTTCTATTGGTAAGTGATGGGTGGAATGAGGAGAGGAAGCCAAACATGACAGCAGGGCACCTGCCTGCCAGGGTGGGAGTGGAGGAGCCTGGTGGTGCCATTGGGATGGAGCCCTGCCATGGCTGAACCATTTCCAGCATCTCTGTGTCCTGAGGGCAAGGGGTGTTTGAGATCCCAGTGCTATTCTGGGTGTAATTCCAGCTGCCTGTGACTAACAGCAGCAGCAGGGTGAGTTTTGCAGCACCTGGGTTCTGTGGCTGCTCCAGACTTTTGCCAAATTCACCATAAGAAGGGATTAATTAAAGAGGTGTAAATCACAGTTGATGCATCAGCCACACTAATTTAGAGAAGTCCCACTGGATGTTATTTTTATATCCCACTGTTGAATTCAGTAAAAAAAAAAAAAGTCTCTTGTTCCTGTTCCTTGTAATAGTGTTTTGTTGTCCCCAGAGAAGAATCCTCCTTAACTTAATTGCAATACATATGTAGGTAATAGCTGGAGTTTGTAAAGCTTGTAATACTTTGCTCTGCTTCCCTGAATGCCAAGGTACGCTGAGTTTCTAAGTGGGATTGGTTTACCACAACACCTTGCAGTCAAGCTGGTTATAACAAGCTTAATTTCTTTGTGGCTTGTATTTCACTGGATTGCTCACCATTTAGGCTATTTGAGTGCCATCAATTTATTATGATAGTCAAATTATTCTGAAGACCCGACTCATCCGAAAGCGGTGTTAAGAATTTGGCAATTCACAGGGACTTGCGGCACAGGAGACCCATACATTTCTGTGACTAAAATGATGCAATAACAGAAATAATAATCTACAGATATTTTTTTCAGCTCTTGCCTAGATCACCTCACAGAATGGGGGATAACTGGCTGCAAAGAGATCCATAAACAGGAATTATCAGAGCTAGGTGGAATAAGATATTTCCAGCTCCAGGAGGATTTCAATATTTGATGACCGCTTTCATGCCGATTTAAAATGAAAGCTCAAAAACGTTAAAGTTCTGCTTAGCCAGACTCCAATCTCAGTTTAAAATCCTGGACAGATGCAAACTGTTCCTGAAGGACCAAAAATTCTGAAATATAAACCCTGCTGATTAATTAATCTTTCATGTGAAAGGTTTTCCTATCAGGAAGGAAAGGATTTCTGAGGCCAGGCTCTTTGAAGCCCAGAGCTGGCAGCCTGGCATGCACAGCTGGTGGCCAAAGGTGAAGACTCTACTCTCACAACAATTTCTCTCAGTGAACTCCAAGCCTCCTTAAACTGGCTGGAGGATGATCCTGCCTCTGATGAAAGAAACCTCTGTGAGACATCACTATTCAGAAGGAACTGTCTAGAAAATGCGTTCCTTTCCACTTAGAATCCAAAAACGGTACAGAGAGTGCCATGTTTCATCAGCATAAATAATTAACTGCAGAAGGACATGTAATATTCATAGCTGAAAATCATTAAACAAAATAGGCTGGAAAAAAAATCTTAAACATGAAGTGATATTAATCATTTAGCCACAGATTCAGCTTAGAGCTTCTCTTCTGTTTAATTTAATTATTATTTTAAATCTATTCACGGGCAGATGTTGCTCCGCAAACCCACACAACTAATTCCCACATGTGAGACAGTCAGCCTGAGGTTTAGCCTCTTGCAGTATTAATTAACATCATGAGGCATTGTTAATAATAGCGGACAAAGTGAAAATGAAGAATTCTCTGCACTTGGTAAAACGGGTATGAAAATGGGTCAAAAGAACAACGCTTCTCAAACAGCTTTGTCTTCTCAGCTGTATTCTATGCTCCTAGATGTTTTAGTTTATGCAAGGCAAAAAAAAAACCCTGTCTAGGTTTTCTGTATCTCCAACACGGATAACAGGAGCCTCTCAGAACAAAGGTGTTAAAATCAAGAAGAACCCCAGAAACTTCATTAGCAGTTTCCAGCAGGAAGACAAGAAAACACTCCCATGTAAAAGCTGAATTTGCTTTGGTGAGGAGACACAAGATCCCCAGACTGCCCTCTCCTGAGACACTGCTCCTCTCACTGAGGAGGTGATGTCAGGACAAACCCCAGACTCAGCATTGTTCAGCTCACAGCCTGGAGAACGTAAAATGACTGTGTAAGAACTCACTGAAGGTCCCCTTGTCCTCCTGGCATTCTGACATCCCTTCTCTCTTCCCCCTCCTCTTTCCCTGGAAAGCAAAGCTGATCTCACTCTCTGTGAGATGTCTATAGATCTCACAGACGGGAAGGTAAGCTACAAAATAAAAGTAAAAAGTGTGAAGATGGGCTGATTAGAAAAAACACTAGGTGGAGATAAGAATGTCTGAATATTTACTCCTATGATGTGTGTAGCCTACTATCCATCAGGAAGCTACCAGAGCCTCAGCTTAAAAAAAAAAAATGTATTTTTTTCCTTTTTTTTTTTTTTTTTTACGGTTACCTTGGATTTCTGGAATCACTGCAGCAATTGTTAACCATGACTTGTTGTGCCTTTTGTGTTCCACTGTGTTCTCAGTTCTGAAAGGCTTCATTCACACAGCTAGTCCCTGTGATGCTGAGGAGAACTTCTCCCACCTTCTGCAGAAGGAGAAGACTCTCGAGTTTTGAAGTGTAACCTACTTGAGGAAGAAGACATAATATCATAACAAATGGTGTTCCCCAGAGGTCAGGACTGGGTCCAGTCCTCTTCAATATATTCATCAATGACCTGGATGAAGGAATGGAGTGCACCCTCAGCAACTTTGCTGATAATACAAAACTGGGAGGGGTGGCTAACACACCAGAAGGCAGTGCTGACATATAGCAAGTTCTGGACAGACCAGAGAGTTGGGCAGAGAGGAACCTGATGAACTTCAACAAGGGCAACTATAGGGTGCTGCACCTTTGGAGGAATAACTCCCTGCACCAGTACAGGTTGGGGGCTGACCTGCTGGGGAGCAGCTCTGTGGAAAAAGACCTGAGAGTCCTGGGTAATAATAGGATGACCATGAGACAGCAATGTGCCCTTGTGGCCAAGAAGGACAATGACATCCTGGGGTGCATCAGAAGAAAGTGGCCAGCAGGTCAAGGGAGATTATCCTTCCCCTCTACTCTGCCCTGGTGAGGCCCCATCTGCAGTACTGTGTCCAGTTCTGGACTTCCCAGTTCAAGAAGGACAGGAAACTCCTGGATAAAGGAGATAATTTCCATCTAAGCATGAGGAGGAACTTCTTTACTTTGAGGATGGCAGAGCACTGGAATAGGATGCACAGAGAGGTGATGGAGTCTCCTTCTCTGGAGACATTCAAAACTCTCCTGGACATGTTCCTGTGCAACCTGCTCTAGGTGGACTTGCTTTGTCAGGGGGGTTGGACTAGATGATCTCCAGAGGTCCCTTACAACCCCATGTCATTCTGTGATTCTGTACTGGTAGTACTATATATACTTCACAAACTTAGGCTGGAGGCACAGCAGGACCTTGCAGCAGCCCCTCTGTGCAGATACACAAAAAGTGACTTAAAGCTACTCTGCTTTCCTGGGCCTTGAGTGTGTTCAAATGTTTGTTAAACATGTGAAGGACTTAGGGCACCTTATAGTCCCTTGTCTTTTAGCACATATATACTTTGGAAAACAGTTATAACATCTACAAAGTGAAGATTCTCCATTCCCTCCACTTTCAAGGTTATACTTGTTATTTAATGACACTTTGAAATACTGAAGGGGACTGCATGAAAGCAAAACACTTGCAGGTCATATACAGTTCTTTCATGAAAGGTTCAATCATGTAAAAAACCTACAGTTAGTGTTTCTTCTAGATAAATTGTCTGTGACAGTGAAGTGAGATATTTTTCTTCATTAGTTAGCTAAACATCATGCCCTCATGTTGAATATTTTATACTTCCATAGGGGAGTTACAGATACATATATGCTTTTTTTGTCTCATCTGCAAGGTTATTCAATCTTTAAAAATAAAAAATAAAATTTTAATTGTGATTTACTGTATCATGTTGGGACATCATCACAAAATTGCATTCAAAAGGATTCTTTTTTCTGCTTTAAATTAAAATCATAACGTAATCTTAGTTACGCAGAGATCACCAGTGTCTCCATGGCAATTCTCAGATGTGTAAGCAGGTAGCCAATGAGAATTTCCGGTGAAGTAATTTTGCTGTTAATTTATAATTTTCTTTCCCAATTTATCCATTTATTTGTCCAACCTGCTCGTGTCGGGCTGCACTCTCCCCCAAGCCTTGAGGTCTCTGGGGCAGACTGCGTGTGTGCACAGTGCCTAGCGTGATGTCCACTTATCAATATCCTTAGCTTTCACTTACAATAAATAGTGTGTTACATACATACCAGGATGGTGACCAGAGAAACCCCAGGGTTAATTTAGTGGTATAATGTGATTTTAGGGACATATTCCTACTATTAAATGATATCAAATGTGAGAGAAACACCCTTTTCCTTGCTGGGAAAGAAAGGCAGAAAGGGGGCGGTGTAGAGCTCTGGGTGACACTGTAATTGTTTTTTTTTTGGTGGACAGAACAAGTTGGCAGAAACCCATATATCAAATTTACTTGTGCTAAAAACTGATCAATTAATCTGGTATGATCTAGGGCTCTATTTCTACTATTGAGATCTGAGGGCATAATTACATGAGCCACAGCACTTGTAAGGATGTTCAACACAGACATGCATTGATGTCACAGATGATAGGAAAAGAGGTAATGGCTTCAAGTTGCACCAGGGGAGGTTCAGGTTAGATATTAGGAAATATTTCTTTACTGAAAGGGTTGTCAGGCACTGGAATGGGCTGCCCAGGGAGGTGGTTGAGGCACCATCCCTGGAGGTATTCAAGAGATGAGTTGACATGGTGCCCAGGGATATGGATTAATGTTGGGTTGGTGTTGTTTTGTGGGTGGTGTGGAGTTTGTGTGGGTGTGGGGTTTTTGGTGGGGTATTTTTGTTTTGTTTGTGGTATGTGGTGTTTTGGGAGTTTTTTTGTTTGTTTGGTTGGTTGGTTGTTTTTTTTTTCTCCCACTGGTTGGACTAGCTGATCTTGAAATGTCCCTTCCAACCTAGGTCATTCTGTGATTTATTAGAAAAGAGGGCAAACACACTTGCTTACTGAGTTCATATTTCTAGAGAAAGAAATCTATGCACTACGCCAAAGTAAGAATTTAAATGATCTAATATGAAATTGTGAAATTTCATGAATGATTAATAACATCATCGGCATTAGCACAGATGGCTCACCATGTTGGTGCTTCACTCTGCCTTGTATAATGGGAATGATTGAGAAATGCCACACGTCTCTATTACACAGTATTGTCCTGCATGCCAGAACAATGTACCACTAAAGAAGTTCTAGTGCCAGAGCATGAAAGTTACCAATTACATTTCAGCTGCAGAGGAAAAGCCTTGTTAGTTTACAACAACTGCTGAGTGGATTCGGAGAGAACTGATCTTTGATCTTCTGTGGGAGTCACATGTGGCCAAAAATCATATGAAGCAAAGCAAAGGTTCCTACTGTGAATTACTGCTAAAAAAAAATTATCTTTCGGGGGGGGGGGGGGGGAATTAACAATGAACTTCGAAGCTACTGCGTAGAAGAGTAGTCTAACCCTAAAACGTGAATACTGTTTGGGTACACTGCTACCCTTTAGTCTGACTGAAATTTTCTTTGAAAAAAATGAGTTTTTCAAATGATGAATAGAAATTTCCTGAAATTTCTGAGATTTGCAGTTGCTGGCAATATGAGACGAGAACTAGTGTGTATTTAAAAAGAAAAAAAATTGCTATGCTTAAATCTCTGATTTGGTTAACCGTGCCACCTTACAAACCAGCAGAATTTGTGCTTTGGGGAGTAGGTAGACGGAAGAATGGTCTCATGTGCAAAGCTCTGAAGGCTGCTTGAACCAGGACTGTCACCAAAATAAATGGTTTTTAGATTTTACCCTTAGAATCTGGTGGATAGCAATCTAGGTAAACCATAAGAATAATTTAAGATCAGTTATTCTGTTACAAGAAGAGTGGTAACAAAACTTTGGCTGCCTTAGATCATGTACTCATTTGCCTAGGCAGTGCAAACTTGCTTTTTAGCAGATTTAAATATATCATGTATAGTTAGAATAGAGGGAAGTTGAGAAAAACTTTCCACAAAACTTAGGAGCATGCAGATGACCTTCCTATTTCAACCTACATTGCAGACTGTCTAAACAAGCAGATAATTATTCTTATTTTAATATTTTATTCAATACTGCCTCTTCTGGTTTTATTAAAACAGGAAATTATCATAAAAAGCAAAAGAACAAGAAAAAA
>BJBW01016182.1:9365-32943 GCA_004320125.1 Scolopax mira
CTAAATATGCTTTTCTTCAGTTTAAACCCATTGCCCCTCGACCTGTCACTGCAGGTCTTTGTAAATAGGCTCTCCCCAGCCTTCCTGTAGCCTCTCTCAGGTACTGGAAGGCCGCTATTAGGTCTCCCCGGAGCCTCCTCTTCTTCAGGCTGAACAACCCCACCTCCCTTATCCTGGCCTTGTAGCAGAGGTGCTCCAACCCCCTGATCATTTTTGTGTCCCTCCTCTGGACCTGCTCCATCAGGTCCATGTCCTTCTTATACTGAGGGCTCCAGACCTGCACATGGTGCTCCAGGTGAGGTCTCACCAGAGCAGAGCAAAGTGGCAGAATCACTTCTCTGTTCCTGCTGGCAACACTTCTTCTGATGAAGCCCAGAATGCTATTGGGCTTTCCTCAGGGCTGCTTTCTAACACCTTGTTGCCCAGTCTGTATTGATACCGAGGATTGTTCCGGCCCAGGTGCAGAACCTTGCACTTGCTTTTGTTGATCTTCATGAGGTTTACTTGAGCCCACCTCTCCAACCTGTCCAGGTCCTTCTGGATGACACCCTGTCCTTCAGGTGTATCAACAACACCACACAGCTTGGTGTCATCTGCAAACTTGCTGGTGTTGCTCTCAATCTCTCTGTCAATGTCATTGATAAAAATGTTAAACAATACTTGTCCCAGCACAGACCCTTGAGAGACAACACTTGTCACTGCTCTCCATCTCCAGTGTATATTTCCGTCTTGTAGAGGGTGGGCATGTTGCAAATTCTGCCTCAATTTACCTCCCGTTACCAAGACTACAAACATATCAGAGCTCAGCATCATTCTTCTTCACGAGAAAGACAAATTAAAAAAAATAAAAAGCAGAAAAGCAAACTCTGCAGCAGCCCAGGATAAGATTGAAGACACTATCTGAAAATTTTCATAAAAATGTTTTGGGACAAACAAGAAGTTTTTGCCAAAATTTAAACTTCTATGGGAAATGTTAAACTTTGCTTAATTTTTCCATTCCTTCTTCAGCATAAGAATTGTGTTAGGTTTTGGTATCACAATCTGTTTTTCAAAAAGTACTGCTTACTCTTCTCAGGGACATTCTCTCATCCAAATCGCTATGTTTACTGAAAATTGTTTTAAACTGAATGCTCTGTTCCAAGCGTAATTAAAGAACAGACAATGAAAAACTCTGCTGAGAAAAGTTATCATTTTTCAAAACCAAATTAAGGTTTCGGAAATGGAGACACTAAAACAGAGCCAAGGGCTGGTATACCAGGCTGAGCTGTCCAAGACAGGGACAGTTTGTGGCAAGGGAGTGAGGTGGACCCTATGGCTCTTTAGCTTCATGTCCCACCTTGGTCATGAACTCCTGGGTGAAGCCACAAGGGTGTTTTGGCTTCAGTGTCACAGTGCCCCAGGTGTTGGGGACACAACTAATGCTGATGGATTGCTCCATGGCTATTTAGCATGTGGTCAGGAAAGGCACCTGTTTACATTGATGGTCCATAGATATGGGAGAAGTGCCAGATGAGGTAGCATGGGTCCTTGGTGATATTTTGAGGTACTTGGACACCTTCCTGTCTTTGTGGATCTCTATGCTAGTACAGGGGCAATAATTGAGAGTCATTTAAGGAGTTTGTTAATGTTCCTGGATGGCTACTAGCTTTGGACATGCTGCTGCTTCAAGCCAGGCTCTGCCCCATGTCTCCACACTGTCAATGAGAGGTCATCTCTGCAAGACTAAACTGAACCCCAAGTCTTCTGTCTTCTGTATCCTTACCTTTGCAGGGGCTGCCTGGTGGCAACATGGCATGTTGTGATGAGTGTGGCCAATGTCCATGAGACCCTACCTGGAGAGGAGTTTGCTTGGGGAATGTTGGTGAGCTCCAGACACATAATTGATGCCTTAATCTGCTCTAGAGTGTGAAAATCAGACCCTGACAGATTCCTCAGTGGACTGAAAGGGAGTCTTTCTGCTGGGTGCAATGAGCCAGAGCAACCTCAGAAACATCAGCCTGCTCGGACCACAGCACAGCATCTGGAGCTAGTGAAATTAAAATTAAGAACAAGGAAATGTCCATGCAAAGGCATTTCATGCACAGTGTGACAGACAGGATTCCTTGTGTGCCTGTGCAGCATTGACAAGGGAACAGGGAACATGGAGTGAATGATGGCTGCCTTCCTGGTACCAAAAAGTCTTAGGGTTTAATTGCTCTTCAGGGAGTTGCTGGCTCTTTCTGGAATCAAGGTGCATTCTTTCTAATAAAAGCTGTGCATGTGGGGATTGCTAATTGCTGTGGCTTTCAGACAGCACTCCACTCTCTTCTGGAAGGAGAAAAGCTGAAGTTCTTGGCACAGAGTTGTTAGTAATTATATCAATTATACTAAACAAAAACCACCCCAACAGTTCTCTCCTTTCTTCCGTGTGTGACTCTGGCTCCGTAAGTGTTTTGTGTTATGATTTATACCTAAGATAATTGGGCTGATTAGTGGGTAAATGGGACAGCGCAGGCTGGGGCTGGCTCCTAACCTTCCATGGAGATGTTTTAATCTGTATTTCACCAAATCACTCAGTTGGTTTCCTTGCAAGCATTAACCCATTTGTTGCTTATAGAGGAAAATGCCTCTTTCATGGAGCTGCTGGATGGCCTAGAAGTGGCTGCTGTCAAGCATCCATCTTATGCCCACTGTCAAGCAGTGGTATAGGTCTGGAGAGCAGATGAGTCACACAGTGGTCTCCAGATGTCTGCATGGACAAGATTTCCAAGTGACTTCCCAGGCTCAAGCAAGGCACTGCAAAGCAGTCTGTTGCAGTCAAAAGGAACTGTTTTTAAGTGGGGCATTGAAGAACAACAGTGTTGAAAATCACAAGTTGCTTGAAGGTCTCAGCTTCTGGCTTTAGATCTGCATCTACTGATGATGATTATGGGGAATTTATATGACTTCAACAAGACACTTAGCCAGAAGTCCTAAAAGTGCCTGGAATCACCTTAGATTTTTACTCCATTTTCTGTTTTAGAGTTATGGGGAGTTATAGAGTTATAGAGTTATTATGGGGATGAGGAGAGAGGGAATGTGCCTGGAAAGAGCATCAAAAGACCCTTGGGTTTTGTTCTGAGGCATTGCCTATGTCATCATTGTTCCCTGTTTTGTGTGGCTGCAGGCTTAAGAGCTCAGTGTGCCTTTGAAG
This sequence comes from Scolopax mira, assembly GCA_004320125.1. Classification (NCBI taxonomy): domain Eukaryota; kingdom Metazoa; phylum Chordata; class Aves; order Charadriiformes; family Scolopacidae; genus Scolopax; species Scolopax mira. The sequence goes on from BJBW01016182.1 coordinate 12,538, forward strand.
GTCCATGTCATTGCTTTGAGCATCGCCTCATTTGATAATGGCTTCAGGAAGAATTGCCTGTCTTCTTGCCAGTATCAGTCTGAAGGTGGTTCTAGGATAAAAAACATTCCTAGAAGGAATCAAGCAGGGAGGAAGTCCTTTTCTAATGAGAAAAGTTCAAGAGTGGGAGATTCCTGCTTCCCAGTGTGCAGAAGAGAAGCCAGTGCAATCAGCCATTCAGGAGGTGCAGGTGGTGGGGGGGCCAGGTGCAGTTGCCAGTGCAGCAATATGTCATAAATTTTGTACTCATTCTGACAGATGAACCTATAATCTGAGATCTTTGGTTTCCTGTGTCACAGACCCATCAGTTTCTAAGAACAGTCTTGTTCCCAAAACTGCTTCTAAAGCATTTCAGAGGATGTATAGTGTATTTCCTAGACATCTGTGAGCACATTGAAACAGCTGTCTATGATATGACTGGCAAAAGCATGCAGAGTGAGTCTCTCTGTTTCCTAACAGATCTGGTGCAAATCTCAGGCTATGACCAGCAAAAGCAACTTTACCCATATTTTTCCAGGTCCTTCTGGCTGTGAGTGTTTACAGGGGGAGCTGCAGCCTGGAAATCAATAAAATGCACAATGCCATGCTATCAGGAAACATCCTAAATTTTGCTGCTATTCTTCCTCCCTTGCACCCAATAGAGTCAATAATAGTTGGCTGACTGAATATCTTAAACAAACTTCATGCTGTAACTGGTCAGCAGTTTGGATTCTGTGGTGTTCCCCCACTCTCCACAGCCCAGTCATAACAGGATACTGGGTCTTAAAACCCCAATCCATCCTCCCAGCATTTTTTAGCATTTATTGGGCTATTACTTCCCTTGATTGGAGAAAACTTGCCACCAAAGATCATAGGCAGCACTGGGTGGTGCTGGGCTGGGCTGTTCTCTCTTCAAACCAGGGAGCTCAGTTGCATCTCAACTATCTGCCAGCAGTAGAATATGGCACTTAAAGAAAGGATGGTCTGGAGAGTGAGCTGTGACCCTCGAAGGAATGATAACTGACTGACCCAGCAGCAGTGGAAGGAAGAGCTCGTTGCCCACCCCTCCCCGAAACCACCCCATCTTTGGGGAGTGAGGTGCTTGCTGTCTTTCCTGGCCCCAGTGTGCATGTGCGTCAGCTACACAGAGCTGATCTCACCAGAAACGTCTAATTGGTGCCTTCAGGCAATCATGTCTCTCTTCCTGTCTGAGTTTATCTTGAAAGACTCGATTGACTTACCTCCTATCCCATAACAGGATCTCAGTTCCTTGTAGTAATATAAGAAGGAGATGATGTCACTGCAGCTAAACTTCTCTGATAACTTACTAATGATTGGGGCCAACATCTCAGTTCCTTTCTCAGGCAAGACTCCCAGGTGCATTGAGTCAGTACTTGGCTTGTCAGCTCCTGGGCAACTCGCCATGCAAGGAACTGAGGGCACAGCAAGGAAGGATGGCTCTGGAGCTGTGCAAAACATCCTGATCAAAGGTACTCCATGCCACCCTGGCTCCCCCTCTGTCACACTGCCCCACAAGCCAGCTCCATGTATGCTGCTCTTTCTGCCAGGCACAGCACCGGCGCACCCAATGGCACTTGGACACACAGGGGCAGGAGGGTCTGGGTCCCTGAGCCTGCCGAAATAGCCCAGGTGAGGAGCAAGGGCAGGATAGGAGAAAGGCAACTGAGGACTGCAGTGCTAACCTTGAAAGTGGGAAAAAGTTCAATTTCCACTCTGCCTATTGTGTTCTTGTGGTCATAACGTACTGCAGATATGTCCTGCAGTGGGAAAATGGACCTGTTGAGTAGGTCTAGAGGAGGCTACAAAAATGATCAGGGGGCTGGAACACCTCTGCTATGAGGATAGCCTGAGAGAGTTGGGGTTGTTCAGCCTGTGGAAGAGAAGGCTACGGGGAGCCATTATTGCAGCCTTTCAGTATGTAATGAGGGCTTATAAGAAAGATGGGGACAGACTTTTTAGCAGGGCCTGTAGTGATAGCACAAAGAGTAATGGTTTTAAACTAAAAGAAGGTAGATTTATTCTAGGCATAAGGAAGAAATTTTTTACGATGAGGATGGTGAGACACTGGCACAGATTTCCAAGAGAGGTGACAGATGCCCTATCCCTGGAAACATTCAAGGTCAGGTTGGATGAGGCTCTGAGCAACCTGATCTGGTTGAAGATGTCCTTGCTCATTGCATGGGTTTGTGTAAGATGAAATTTAAAGGTTCATTCTGACCCAAACTATTCTATGGTTCTATGAATGACATATTATTGAATAGGTAAAACATTGCCCTCTAGTCCTGCTCCAACACCTGGGCTCTCTGACCCTGCCACAGAAGAGCTCACAGCCCTCAAAAAAGATTTGCCAAAGTTCCCTAGATCCATTTCCAGACTAAAGACTTGTGAAAACCATCCCAGGCGGTGAATGAAGACTCAAGCGTGTTCCCAGTCTGTTTGCTGTGGAGCAGAACCTAGTGGAAAAGTTTGCAGGGCTCTGTTTGGACTTCAATGAGTCTTCACTCCTGACTTAATGAGACATGTACCTCTGGGAAGACCTCCACAAGGGATGCTCAGGAAATGAAATCAGAGCAATACCTAGACTTCACACAAAGTGCCTTTGCTACAAACAAGAGGTCTTTGTTATATCCAGTTGCAGACAGCTCCAAAACCCCTCAGGTCAGAACCGTGCAAGAAGGATTGCCAAAATCTCTGTGCAGCTACTGCAGGAACTGCTGACAATCAGACAGCTGCACTCTACAGCTGCACCAACTCCCTGACTAGCCCTCTCCTTGGCCACCTGGCATTGCCCCCCTTGCCCATGGTGCCAGGCACAGGAAAATGAAGAAGGTACAGAAAGCAGCCAGAGGCTAATTAAAGTGGATCAAAGGCCCACCAAGAAGTATGGGTCCTGCATATTTTCTGGGAAATATGGTGTTTGTTAAACACACAAGCTAGATGGAAAAGATAGGGACAGCTCTTGGGGACAAAAGGGACAGGACACACTGCTCTCTGGGGAGAGAGGCTCTGAACAGGTCATGGCACCTTGAGAGATCCTGTAGGCCAAGCACATTCAGGGACACAAGTGCCAGTTCATAGCTTGAATACATGGGCACCAGGGCCAGACCAGATGCATCACAAGGTCCCTGTCTGGTAGTGTGAACCTGCAGGCATGTCACAGCTGGGTTCATGTCTGCCTTGCTCCATCCACTCTCTGCTCACGAGCTGACATGGAGATAGGACCCCAGGTGTCCAATCTGGTGTTTTACTGAGGCAATCACCGCTAGACTGGTGGTTATTTTGTTTTGATGTATACTTGGGTGGGAGCCTCCTCCTGTTGAGGTGCCAAACTGTATCCTGGTGTGTCTGAGTGCCTCCCTGTGCTGAGTGAGCACCCATAAGATCCCCCATGACCTGCAGACAGCTTTGTTTTAGAAATTAAATAACCCTCACCCTTGTAACTCATAGACCACACTGTGGAGAAACATTGGCCTTTGCCAAGAAAATTGAACCTTGATGGTCATGTGCATCACTTCTCACTAAACACATATGATCCACAACTGGACAGATGTTGTCCTCGAGAGGAGTCCATGACAGCTCTCCATCTCACCTGGGCCTGAGGGCCTCTGGCTTGGCCCCTCCATAAGTTACAAGGCTGTTTTAAACAACATGGCAGCTATGACCCTCCCCTGAGCCAACACAGGGGGCTGGACGACTGTCCCCTGTCTTCTCTCTGGCTGAGCGGCTCCTTCATGGGACACACACAGTAGTGTTTGACCCACACCACAGCTGGAGGACAACTGGAAAGCTCTTTTGCTCTATCTGTCAGCTGGGACTGCTTTGGAGGTGTAAAACTGAGTCATGAAAACAGGAGGTGGTCTGGCTGGCTGTATTTGGAGCTAGTTGTACAATGCCCCTACTCTGCCATGGGCTCAGCCTGACCCTGCATAGGTTGCTTGGCTTTTTTTTCTTTGCCTCCTCCTTGCCTCCTCCTTACTCTATGTGAAGGGAACAGTAGCTTTGCCCTGTTTTGCAAGGGGCTGTGAAGGGAACTGTCCGCCATCAAGAGCAGTTAGCACTGCAGATGGCTGTTAGGAGACAGATTGCTTGGACCATCTACAGCATGGACTAGCACGGACCTCACACATCATGACACTGAACTTCTATTGCTAAAGACTCGTTGTCTGATAAGGCTGGCCCCTGCTGCTTCTAAAATTTCACTTATGTGTATCACATCACTTGGCTAAAAATTAACTTGGTATTTATCCTACCAACACAGGCAATGATTCCCATGCCTTATTTTATAAAGTGAGACAGTTCTGTACTTTTCTCCCCTGTCTTGCAAGACTGACTGTGCTCCCATCTACCTTGTCATGGGGGAAACTTCTTGAAGTCCACAGAGTTATGAGAGGCAGAGAGCTACAGATGAGAGTAGACTAAGGGCCACTACTGTGTCTTGCATAGAGGACTAAATGCTGCGCAGGTGGGTGCCAGTTTAAATATGTTGTTAATTTCTTTTTGTGTTCCTGTCTGCAGATTTCTGTGGTTCATCAGGAGTGCTTACACATTCAATGCATGTAACATCTGGGACCCGTCTTCCTTTTGCACTGACACGTCTGCTGTGTGTAACACCTGGGACCCATTGTCTCTCTTCTCTATTGAGTTGTCACTGGGGAAATGCATCATGCCCTGGACAATTATGTGTATAAGCGAGTGAGTTAAAGTTCACGAGTCCCCATAATAAAGGTCAATGGAAAACACATTGGAATTTACTATATGACTCATATGCAAGAGTGTGTGTCTGTGGATTGTGGATGCAAGCTCTGATTATTATTTCTTTAGTGTCTACAATGTTCTAGGTACTAGGAAGGCAGTCAATATAGCATGTGCCTCTTTGTGAAAGCTGTTACAGTCTGAGAAGGGTACTGAAAGTGCATAGGAGAGGGGTGTGAAGATGGAATTAAATTTCTGACTTTGTCAAGCTCTTTGAGGGATGTTTGTTTATTGAAAGGTGGGTATTGGAATCATTGCCATGTGAGCAGAGAAAGGTAGGAACAATATAGATAGACAAACGACCACTAGTTTCATCTTGTTGTGAATGATCTCTTGCATATTTATCCAAGTGGAGTTCCTGGTTGCCACACTGGATTGTTAGCAGTCAATATAGAAAAGCTTGGAGGTGGCTACAGTACAAAATGGGCATAGCCACGTAGGTATAACCTCTGTCAAGCTGCTAGAAAATGCAGCTCAAGCTGCCCATCCTGTGCTGTGACCGCTTCATTCAACTGGTGAATCCTGGAGGTGCTGGAGCATGGCAAGGGTGTCACTCATCATCACCCCCTTCCAAGTGGTGCCTATCACAAGCTCAATGAATGGGAAAATTAGTGAAGTCTCCAGAGAGGACTCAGAGGATCATCAAGAACATGATGGCCAACTCAAGATCCCTCTACATGTTCTAGAAAAGAATTTCAAAACATTAAAGATATGAAACTGCTGCTTTTTATACATGATGTACACAAGGGTAGAGTTTCAATATCTATAGCCACCATTATGGGGAGGACATAAAAATTTATGCAGACATATATTTTTCTGTATTATTTGCCACTTCAACCACGTAATAAAATAAATTGAAGTGGCTGAAGTTTGCTAAACTTTTAGCTGTTAGTCTGATAAACAACACTCTCATCTTCCTGGGACATGAATCCTTCACAGCATGGACACTCACAAGCATGAGCCATATGGACATTTCCCATATGTAAGCTTTACAACATCTCATTGCTCAAAGCCAGGAAGTAATGGATGAAGGACAAATGACGGCAGGGGTTTATTGGGTCACTGATAAATAGAACTGTTCCTTGAGGATGATACATTGGTCTCTAAATCTTCCTCTCAATAAAAGCTATTGAGGTCATTGTAGTGGAATAACAAAAGCATTGCATTTCATGCTTTTTTACTGCTAGGCAGAAAAGGCCCTACTCTGACCAGCTGAGTTCCTTCCACCAACAGGAAAAAAAATTGCATACTGATGTATGCAATATCAGTGTCAGAAGACTTTGTCATTTCTGACTTGCCCCCAGAACAATAGTTACAAATTCAAATCTCTCCAAATCTGGCATGCAGAGAAATTCCTCTCTGGTTAATAGGTAAGCTCCTTGCACTTGCATTTTTGGACAAGTCAATTTCTTCTTATCACCTTCTGATAGCTTTCTCTGAGGGCTACACAACTGTATGCTGGGTTCTGTGCATGGGGCCTTGCGGGAGGAGAGATGCTCAACTCTGCTTTGGTAACCATGCTCTGATGATATGTGATATGTGTTAGCTTATCTGTCTGTTTTTGCCAGATAAAAGTGGTGGGTGGGGAGAGGGCCTTTTTTTTTTCTTTCTCTCCAGGGGTAGGAAAAATACATCTCACCCAACCTTATTCACACAGAACTTGAAATAGGGCCTTTCCATAGCCAGAAGAGACAACCAGAGTCCTCCGGAAAGTGATTCACCACCCAGACAGGGCTCTGAGATAACAAAGATGATTCATACCCTCTGGAGGTGCTGATCATTTTCCACTGCTGACTAGCTGAGATGAATCGTATCTAGACAGCTATGGTTGGAGAAGACAAATCGACCTGTTCTACTCAAGGGAGACATGGGCACAGCAGAAGCTTACCTGAAGGGAAGGAAGGCTGTGTAGTGAGGCAATGGAGGGTGACTCAGAAGAATTTGATCTCCTTTCTGGTGGTATCTTAAGTTCTTCCACCATGAGGGAAGGATCTAGCACTCTAGTTATAGCAGTGGAGTGAAGACACCAAGCTTCCTGGCCCCAGTCATTCAACTTCCCAACTACAAACCTGGCCCAGGTTGCTCTGTTTTAAGGCCAAATACCAGCATGGCTGATCCTGCTGCCATTCTTTGAGGGCTGCAAAAGGTAGGCAGTGAATTTGCTTGCTGAGAGCTACGAAGAATACAGTAACCAAACCACAGTTTTCACTCCTGCAAAAGAGGGTGATGCATTTTCTGCCAAGTGGATTGGCCAATGGCTTTTGAAAATGTATTATTTCTCATCATTGCAGGAAAAATGCTAGGTTTCTTTAAAGGTGCTGGGGAACACTCCATAAACAATATGGGGAAACAAGCTGAATGGCAGAGAAAGCTGCTGGAATAAGAAGTAAGGTCCAGTCACACACTTTATTGTCCAGTCTTGGATACTCTGAAACCCAGACCAAGGATTTTGTTCCTCTGATTACAGAGGAACAACTCCAGAATCTGAACCTTGGAATTATATTTTAATGCAGCTTTTTCTTTTTAAACCAGGTCTGATATTGCCAAGCTGTTGCTGCCAGTCCTGGTGACAAGCACATATCTTCAGTGACAGCTCAGACTGAAGTGGAAGTGAGGTGGAAAAAAGAGCTAGCAGGCAGCAGGTTGGGTGACAGCCTGTGGTACATAGAACCAGAAAAATCTTGTCTGTTCAAAATCTACGCCAAAAAGCAGTAACTCCTCTGAATTTGACTCCTTATTCCTGAACCAAATTGTAAGATGTGGCCATAGAGGAGGAGAGCCTCAGTCCCTTTCAGGGACATTCTGAATCCAAGGAAGGAAAACACAACTGTAACATTTCCTCACTGTCTGTGCATTGGCTCAACACTGCACCTGGGAGGAAGGATCATGACATGCAGAGCCAGAGGGGTTCTTACTTCCATACAGCCAGTGATGAATACTAACAGTAGCCAAACTTCATCAAGGACTCACCACTGCATGGAATTACCTGCAATACATTCAGATGTGGGGCACTCCTGACTGTAGTGTTCACTTGGATGTAGATATTTGCTCTTGGCCCCTCCTAGACTTTTTTCTTCAAAGAAATGCCATTGAACACAAAATGCCAAAACTGAGACCAAAGTTCTGAAAATAAGAATGGGAACAAAACTCCACTGACTTAGCTCCTCTCCAGAGCTGCCTGCTGAGAAGAGGTTCCTCAGGGAAAAGAGAGAATTTCAGATATAGATGGGACAGGAAGGTTTTGAGCAGCAAGTATCTTCTAGAGTGGAAGGATCTCCTTTAGCATGCTGCCTGCACTATGAAATTTGTCCTGGGCTCTCTTTCCTGACACAGACATGTTTTCTGCTTGTCTATGATTCTACAACAAATGAAATTCAAGGTCCTGTGCTCTCAGCAGCAGCAATCACCAAGAAAGTACTTGTGGTTGCTTTGTTCCAGTCTAACCTCAGATTTGCTGTTAGCCCCACTGCTCTTCCCTGACCTCTTTTTCATTGTGCTCCAGAAAGACTGGGTGGCCAATAAATGATGTTACAGTGCTGAGGTGGTTTTGCCACAAGGCAACTTCTATGCCAATTGATTGTAAGTCACTGCTATGTTATGTTGACTTTATAGATTTCTGGGTTTTTCCATAGTTTTTATCATCTAAACACCAAATGGAAACAACACCTTTCTTAAACCTTAGTGCTTCACGTGTGATTTATAGAGAAGAACATTACTGTTAACAGCAAACTGTCAAATCTCAAATAGATCAAAGTAGAGAAATGAGGAATGAATTGACTGAGCTCTTCAGGCCATGCTGATTCCAAAATATTTTTTTTTTCCTTCTGTCATAAGAATTTATATGTTTGTGAGAATCTGATCAGGTCAGAAGAGCTTTCCTCCTTTGTGTACATCAAAGTCCACATGTTCTCAAATTGCTGTAAGTCATTCTTTGTATTTTAATCTCTGGCAATATGTATAAAAATAATTACCTGCCTTGAGGGACAGGGGATGAAGTAGTCTTTATTGTATTTCCATGAGACTCCCAAAAGTTCCTGCTAAAGATATCAGAGTTGTGAACCAATGGGATGAAGGAGTGGATTATTTTAGAGGTAAAATTAACCTGTGTGAAGTGAGTGTATATGTCAGACTGATTTAGTGCTTTGAGATTTTGAGTCAAGTAAAGATGGAGTGAAAACAGAAGATCAGATTTGCAGAAAACATTAAAATCCTTGCAGTGCTTTTAAGAACAATGTATATGACACAGTTTGTCCTCCAGGTTGCATCCCATTTGTTTATGAAGGCATCAAATCCTTCTGCAGAACAGAAAAGAAAAGGACAGACAGGCTGTCATATAAACACCTGAAATGGGAAGGTGATGTTAGCAGGACCACTGCTGGTGGGACTGGAGTCCTCCTCAGCGAGACTGTGGCTGATCAGCTGTGAACAACAGATTTGTGGCATAGTGGCAAGTGAATCCTGCAAATATTTCAGTGGAATGAGGGAGAAAGGAGAACTAAAATGAGAGAAAGGACACGATCCCAGGGAATGGGACCTATTGTGCTGTTGCCCACCACCTGTGTATAATGGTGATGGCTAACTGTGTACTGGGTGCATTAGCTACCAGGTTGCAGGAAATGGTTTGCTCTAGGTGACTGACACATGTTGACATGGAGGAAAGGTCTCTTGCTTATCTGCAGTTGCTTCTCTGACGTGCTGCACATAGGAGGAATTGCCAAGAGAGAGAAAAAAGAGAGACACAGTGACAAAGGCTTTTTTCCTGGACCCTTTTGCTTTAGGAAACATGCCACCAAGCCCAACAGGAAGAGAGTCAGTCCCTTTGGGGTACAGGGCTAACAAACTGCCCTGAAGCTGGTGTTTGTTAGCATTATGGTGCTTACCTAGGACACAAGAGAAAATGCAAGGTAGTTGTGGAAAGGACACACGAAGAACCTGACCTTGTGGTACAGGATTTTGAGTCTTCACTCCCCATGAAGGGAATTGCTGCTGCTGCTGCTGTTAATGGAGAAAGGGAACGTGGCAGAGCAGGGAGTGGGCCATGACTGCGAGTTAGAAGAGACTGATAGCAGAGGAAGAGGTGAATGTAATAGGAATTTTTTTTGAAAAGTGGCCAGAAACCATTCTCAAATCTCATGCCACATTTTCTGTGCTTGCAAATGCAAGGGTGAAGTGGGGTATGGGCTCAGCTGTGGACAAATCCCATATTCGGGGCTGTTCCAAGGTTGATCAATTGGATGAGACTGAAATATCCAAAAATCACTTCATTGTACTGAATGCAGCCCTGAGAAGAAGGACTTGGAGGTGTTGGTTGATGAGAACTCAACAAGAACTGTCAATGTGCACTCACAGCTCAGAAAGCCCCCCACATTGTGGACTGCATCCCCAGCAGCGTGGCCAGAAGAGTGAGGACGGAGATTCTGCCCCTCTGCTCTGCCTGGGAGAGACCCTGGCCAGTGGGGTCCTCCAGCTCTGGGCCCTAGCACAGGAGACATGGACCATTGGAGTAGGACCCACAGTAGAGGAGGCCACAAAGATGATCAGGGAGCTGGAGAACCTCTGCTGTGAAGACAGGCTGAGAGAGTTGAGGTTGTTCAGCCTGGAAAAGAGAAGGCTCTGGAGAGACCTTATAGCAGCCTTGCAGTATCTGAAGGGAGCCTACAGGAAGGCTGGAGAGGGACTTTTTACAAGGGCATGGAGTGATAGGACAAGGGGTAATGGCTTCAAACTGAAAGAAGGAAGATTTATATTGCATATTAGGAAAAAACTTTTCACTCTGAGGGTGGTGAGACCCTGGCTCAGGGTGCCTAGAGAAGCTGTGGATGCCCCATCCCTGGAGGGGTTCAAAGCCAGGTTGGAGGGGGCTTGGAGCAACCTGGCCTTGTGGGAGGTGTCCCTGCACAGGGCAGGGGGTGAAACTGGATGATCTTTAATGTTCCTTCCCACCCAAACCATTCTATGATTCTATGAATTTATGAATGGGATTTGCAGATGTTTAGCCAAGACACCAGACTTCTAATTCCCTCTTACCCCAAATTTTAGTAATAATGGATTGTGATTTATGTAGTCTTTCTTCTGTGGAGCAGGGTTTCCAGCTGTTTAGATGTTTCTGGACAGATCCCTGCACATGCAGGCACAGATGGACTAGAGCTGAGCTTAACTCCCTAATTCACATGCCATGCTCCACATCAAGTTTCATACATAGGAGGGTATCCTAGCTAAAGAGAAATCTCAATATTTCAGATGCCTCCTTTCAAACTGTGTGTCTGTCTCCATCTGTTAATGGAGAAGACCAGGTAGCACTGTGAGTGATCCATCTCTGAAGGCAGGTGCCTACTTCCAGTAGATGATTTTCTCCCTCACTGCATCTATTTCTCTCTCTTGAGTAAAGGGTGCTGCTCAGACACATGAAAGTGAGCTCATCTGGAGGCTCCCACACTGCTGGTGTCCCACTGAGGAGTTAGATGACATTATGTGTGTTAGTGTCTCTGTGCCAGCTGTGTCCATACTCTTGGGAGCTGGGGTCTACATGAAGTCACATGCATCCATAAGTCTCTATGGGAGGAAAAATGAGCATAGGCAGGAGATAAATGAGTGGATGCCTTTATACAGCAGGGAGAACTGTGATTCTGGAAGCTTTGTGCCTATGCTGCTGTGTATTACTGGGTCAGAAAACCTGCTATTACCCTAGGGAGGCCCAAAGTCTCTCAAGTCCCACTAATTAGCTATTAACACAGTTTCTCCCCAGTCTAGAGGAGGTAACCCCAAAGAAATGCACAAAGCTCTGTGATTCATGTCCATAAGGAGGAGGGAGCCAGACTCTTTTTAGCGGTTGCCAATGAGAGGATGAGGGGTAACGGGCATAAATTGGAACATAGGAGGTTCCACTCAAATATGAGAAAAAACTGCTTCCCAGTGAGGGTGACGGAGCCCTGGAACAGGCTGCCCAGGGAGGTCATGGAGTCCCCTTCTTTGGAGATTTTCAAGACCTGTCTGGATGCCGTCCTGAGTGACATGCTCTGGCTCTGGGCAATCCTGCTTCTGCAGGGGCGTTGGACTGGATGATCTCTATGGTCCCTTCCAACTCTAAAAAATTCAGTGAAATTCAGTGAAATAAGCTAGAGAACAGATCGCCACGCTGAAAGCACAAGTTGGTATCATGGAGCTGAACTACAGTGGTAAATTTGGGAAAGCTGCACTGTGCTACTTAGAAATCTTATCCTCCTAGAGCCTCTGGCCTCAAAGCCAGGTGAGAAGAGCTAAGTCCTAAGACCACCCTATAGCCACCCATACTGGAAAAGCTGTGACACTCTTTGGCTGGCACTAATCCTCCCTTCCTGCTCCAAACTGCTGTAGGCAACAGCCACCCAGACAAGCCAGACACACACCAAGCACCTTCCCAAAGTGCCGATTTGCAAGAAACTCCAAAAAGAGCCAACCATTTTCATCACTTTCCACAAGTATTTGAAAAAGAAAAACCATGCGTTTATCTTGATCTCTTAATCCATCAGGTTACTTTTTTCACTTTGCTCTGCAAGCCTGGTAATTATAATTTATAACACCTGCTCACTTTGAAATACTTTGGACTCCTTCTGCCTGGCAGAAGAACAGACACAGTGCCCATCTGCTTTAGGTAAGTGCTCACAAACCACAAAGTCGTTAATTAGATTGACACACGACTCTTCCAGAATACACACGGTATGTTGTATTACTGCACCTATAAACCACTGGTAACCAGATACTCTGCCAGGGGATCACAACTGGATCAGAGCATTACGTAAAGCCTTGGCACCCCTTGCAGGGCTCAGAGCATTGCCATCAGGTGTGCGTGTTCTCTCTAATCCTCCCCACTGTGCTTCCCAACATGCTTTCCAGATAAAGCAAGCCTGCTGGGAAGCAGCTCCCTCACACTTGGTAGGAGGCTCAGTCTCCAGAGCTTTGTATTCTCTTATTTTGAAATCCAAATTTCTCTTTGTATTCATCTAGTGATCACTGCCAAGGTCTCCTTCCTGACAGCTCAGGCTCTAGGCAGTGATGCCTCCACATCCTGTAGCTGACAGGGAGCAGGGCAGGTCTGATTCTGGCCCCACAGGCATAGCTGCAGCTTCTGAGGACCTGTGATGAAGGGTGTTTGTAAAGACAGGTGTGTCTGATGTCGATGGAGGTATTTGGGTGGATTTGACACTTGTCTCCTCAGGCTGGCTGGCATCCATGGGGCAGAGTGAATCATGAACACCTCTGGTCGGCAAATGCTAAGTGAATGCCTCCCTCTGGAGGAGGAGTGGCCCAGATTGTGAAGTCCTTGATGAGTAATCAGTGATATGCAGTAAGCCAGCCTGGGGCAGCCAAGCTTTGGGTCAGTGCATGAAGTGAAGGGGAATGGGTGTCCTAGAACTATGAATGCCCTTAGTACTGAGTTATGTTCTACAACTGGAAACCTCCACCTCATTTGCCAGTCTTCCCAGCTCCTGTGTTAGAGTTTGCAGAAGGAAGCCCCGTTAGTGTGTTTGAAATATTATTTGCCAAAACTCAGGACTGTATCTTCCTTGGTTAGAAAAGGGGATCACATAAGGCAGTGATCACATAACATCCTCTTGGAGAGCACCCTCAGGGGAACTCCCTCATCCTCCCATCCCAACGAAACTTGCCTGAATCTAAAGTAATTTTTTTGGTGTGCTGTCTGTCCTCTGAAGGACTGGAACTCCGGTATGCCTCATCGAGGTTAGTATCAATTACTGTCCTCCTGTTGCTAGCTCCTGCACCACAACACATCTTTTGTGGGTAACACTACATCTGGCATGGAAAAATCTGCAGCTGGTTGTCAGCTTTGAGAAGGCTCCTTGCCTGAAGAGAGAGCCTCATCTTTGCCAGATCAGAAGGGAAGAGCAGTGGGAATTCCACAGAAGAAGAGTGGTGTAAGCATGGTTTTGTGACACCTGGCCAGTATTTCTCCTTCCTTGTTTTTGGTCTTCACAGATGTGAAGGCAGGGCCCAGGCCATGTTAAGCTGCTGTTTCCTTTCCCTGGAGGTGGAATCCTTTGTTAAGGCTTCCATAAAAGAAGCTGTGTGGGACAGCATGCCGGGTACATGTGCAATGCAAGAGGGCTCCAATGTGGAACAGGCTTTCCTGGAGTTAAGGTACTCTGGAGAGTTCATGCCCTGATTGTCCTACAGACTCTGATGGTTCTGGAAAGGAGACACCTACTTCCCTGTGCATCATCCCCCAGTAAAAAGGAGAAATAATTTTGTTCTCCTCTCTGAGTGACAGTGTTTATTGGAGTTTCTTTCTGCCTGAACTTTCCCCTCCTTGAGCATGTATGTGCAAGTTGATGTCCTGCTGTTAGAAACTACCAAACTTGCTGAAAACTTCCTAGCTAGTACCTTGTCCTCACAGCACACATCTTGCAGAGCCTGAGGAGTGTCTGGCTGTCTGCACTCTCTGGCATTCCCAGCAGAGGGACTTCAGTACAGGTCTTAACATGCCACATGCCTGGAACCTCAGTCTGGACCCCAGTAGTGCAACAAAGGGACCCAGCAATTCAGTTCCAAGTGCTACGAAGACTTGAGTGTGTGTGTCCTGTCTCAATGAGCATCTGAATGCCATCTCTGAATGCTCAAAAGGCAAGGCAGCTGCCACCTTTGGATACTGGTGTTTATTAATCATTGTTTTTTGCTTTCCTATTTCAGAGACTCCACCAGATTCACACATCAGGTTTTTGCTACATTTCAGCTCTAACTTGGTGCTGTGCAGGCAGTAAATACCAACCTCCCTCTCTCCACAGTGGCTAGAAGCATCCCCTTCTGTCCCAATATTTTTTTGTCAAATCATTGAATTGCATGGTAAGTCATACTGGTAGAGCTACACACAAACAATGGTTCTCAGCTTCCACTTAATTTGGCTGCTTCTGTTCTAAATCTGAGAAAAGATCTGTGTATAGAGAAGTCTGGTTTTCCTCTCCTGTGTCAGCTTGTCTTAAGAGATACATACTTTCCCTTCAAATTCTGCTTGAATCCCAGGATGACAAACTTGGAAATCAAATTCAAATATCTGAAAGAGCAAGAAAATAACCAGCACGCAATCCCTTTCTGTCTTCCTTTTTGCTCTTATTTTCACCTTTTCAGCTCCCCTGCCTGCCTAGCATGTGTTGCCAACTTGCAAAGCAGATAGTTAATATTCCATGAAGTGCTATACAAGTCCAGTAAGTCATGAACTGTCATGGTGTGCCATAATCCACTTTCCCGTCTGACTGGAAAAAAGTACACTGGATCTCAGATGGGAGCTTGGTGCATTGCTGATGCGAGTCACATCTGGCTTTTGTCTGTCCTCTTGGAGAATAACTCTCTCCAGAGAATAACTATCTCCTGTAGTCTCTGTACCGAGGGAAGGTTTTACTGCAGCCTGTTGGTGATCTGTGATCAGGGTCATTCTGAGAGGCATCTTCTGCCCATCCTTTAACCAGGTAGCTCAAACAAGAAAGAGGTTTCCATCTCATGGGACACTTCTGAAACTTTTTTCAGTCTCTGAAAAGAGACTGATCCCCCCTGGTTTACAGAGTTGGACCCAGCCTTAGGAGCAAAGCATGGAAAAGAAACTAGGGGACCTTGACTGATCTCTTATGGCTGCACCCTGAATTCTTGTAAGCAAAGAAAGAACAGGGTGGGTGAGGTGGGTTCACTGATGTGAGACCTACAGAAGATACTACTGTGAAGATACTACTGAGTGAAGGACCCCAGAGGGACTGGGCATAGGGTAGTTGTGGACTGCTGGGAAGAAAGACCTGTCTGAAATACCAAGGGTGAGGGGCTGGGGGGAGCTCTGAGAAGGGAATAACAGCCCAGACAGGTTGTTCCAAAGGGCCAAGGCTACTGAGCAAAGGCAGAAGGTCCCTGCTTAGTCGCCTTGGACCCTGGATGAGAGCCTGCCAGCTGGGGCACCATGCTCAGGGACAAATGGGATGCAACTGGCTACAGCAACCTCTCTTGCCCCTCCTCCCATGGGTCTTGAAATCAATCCTAATACAACAGGCATTAGGCATGTCCTAACCAGATATGCCCTGACACTTGACCTTCTGATTTTATTTCAAGCCTAGTCTCCCTCAGGTTGTCTGAAGCAGCTTATTCTTGAAATTTACTCTTAATATTCCATTTCAGCAGGAAGAACATAAGATCCCAGCTGGCTCAGGCTTTCTGTCCTCACCCAACTTTGGAGACACTTGGGGCCACCTCAAAGTGCACTAAGAGCAGGTACCTCTGTGTTGATCCAAGAGAAAAAATCCTCCCTCCTGAGCCTTATGAGAAGCCCAAAAGTGCTGTGAGAAGCTTCTTGGAGTATTTTGCATTTCTTGTGTGCTACACAGAATTTCAGTGGAGGCTGTTTGGCTATTTCAGTTGGAGCTGGTGGACCTCTCAACACTGGCTGAGGTGGCCATTCACCAGCAGTGTGTGCCCCAGGCCAGGTGCCCCAAGCAGCAGTGGTGCCTGCAGGCAGTTGAACCTTCAGAAGCAAAGGTTTATCTAATCATGGCTTCTGGTGGCACTGGTTGTCACACACCCTTCATGGGCATAAGAGAGACAGACTGAGGGGGGAAAGTGGCCTTCCTGGGGCAGCTCCATTGTGGTGACCTTCCATGTCATGTTTCTCTTGACAAGGAAGTCACCTAGAAAATTTTGGAGATTAGATTAATCTCCAAATCCCAGGAGAAGCATGTCTTGACTCTGGCACTTGAGGTGATATCAACATGTTTTAATAACAGCCAGAACAATGTACCAGTGATATTTCACTAACATATTTTTCAGATCTCTCCTTGCAGAAAGAACATTCATATCCTGCTTACCCAACACCCCCATTACAAATTAATATTTAAATTACTATTTACAGAAACTAATACTTGGTGTTGGGAGAGTCACAAACAGAGAACTGTGCCCAGTTTGGGACTGCCTTGTATAAAAAGAATGAAGAGGAACCAAACAGGTCCAGTGGAGGCTGGCAACTGAGTTGGGGCTCAGAGGACTTGTCCCATGAGTAGAGGTGGAAGGAGCTGGGTTGGTTTCACAGAGACCAGGCTAAGAGAAGATCTGGTAGCCACCTGCAACTAAAGATGATGCCAAGCTCTTCTGGGTGGTTCCAAGTGATCAAACAAAGAGTAACAACCACAAATTGCACTCCAGGAGTTTTAGGTTGGAATTGAGAAAAAGCTTCTTCCCCAGGAAGAACACCCCCAGGTCAGGTCACCAGCAAGGGAGGAATCCCCATGCTTGGAGGGTTTCAAGGCTTAGAGACAAGGCTGCAGCTGTCCTGCCTAGTTTTGGTGATAGCCTCCAAGCAGGAGGCTGGCCTGGAGAGCCCCAGAAATGGCATCCAGCCAAAATTTTTATGATAAAAAGATATAGTAAGACTGGAGCTGAATTTAAGGATTAGTGTTAAGGTCGTTTTTTCAGTGGTTCAGACCAATACAGAATGTTATTACAAGATCTGCAGTGCTACTTACACCAGTTGGGCAATTACCAACAGACATTCCCTAAATTCAGTGGCACTACCAAGGTCTGACTGCAAGTCTGTCCATACTCAGGAAAACTGCAGATATTTCAATGACATACATTTTTTAGTGAACACGGTAGCAGAAACTTGCTGCAGATATAGTTACTTTAAAGGAAAAGTATGATCTCAGCCTCAGCTGCTTCTCCTGGATGAGTCACTAAAAAGTTTTAAAGATTTCTACCCTAACAAAAATACCCTCTATTTGGGTAATATAGCCCAACTCACATGTTGAGAAACCAGAGGGTCCTCTGTGCTCCCTGGCAGGTCCCTTCCCCATTTTGGTCCACAGTGGAGAGGATGAATATATTATGGATAGATATTTTCCAGTGTTCCTTGAAATATGCATTGGTGCTGGTGGCCTTTTCATCATGATACACACATGGGGAGGTGCCATTTCAACATCCTTTCCCAAGACAATGTTCCTTCCTTGAAAAAAAAAAGGGACCTCCCCTACCTTCTATGCTAAATCACAGCAATCTTTGCTTTAATTGGAAAGAAAAGGAAGAAGGGACAGAACACCCTTAACAAAGGAACTAATGACTCAAATGCTGGGAAGACCAGGCCCCCCAAGGGACTGTGCAACTCACACCATAGATTTTTAATGACTTACAGAGATTGGAGGTTTGGAAGATCTCTCAGTGCCTCTGCAGGGATGCGACTCAGCTGATTGTTCTGCAACATCCTATAATTAGAAAAAAGAAAAAATTTTTTGTTTTGTTTTGTTTTGGGATTTTTTTGTCTCCTGATACAAAATGGAGGATGTTGCTGCTTGTTTCTGAAGCTGTCCTGAACTCTTGTTGGAAAGCTAGAGGGGTTGGAAAGCACCACATTGGTCACCCAGGGATCTTTTTATGCTTGCAGGCTGCTGGCAGCTGAGTTGCAGTCCAGGCTGGCCCAGAATCCTGCAGCAGAAGGTCCCAGGGAAAGGCAAAGAAGCTGGTGAGGGGTCTGCAGCACAAGTCTGATGAGGAGTGGCTGAGGGAGCTGGGGATATTCAGCCTGGAGAAAAGGAGGCTGAGGGGAGACCTTCTCCCTCTCTACAACTCCCTGAAAGGAGGGTGTAGCCAGGGGGGGTCGGTCTCTTCTCCCAAGGAACAGTTGATAGGACAAGAGGAAATGGCTTCAAGTTGCACCAGGGAGGTTTTGGATATTAGGAAAAATTTCTTCACAGAAAAGGTTATCAATCATTGTAAGAGGCTGCCCAGGGCAGTGGTTGAGTCACCATCCCTGGAGGTATTTAAAAGAAGAGTAGATGCGGTGCTGAGGGTCAATGTTTAGTGTTGGTTTTGGCAGTGTTAGGTTGGACTTGATGAACTTAAAGTTCTTTTTCAACCTAAATGATTCTGTGATTCTATCCACTGAGAGCATGTGACATAAAGCGGTCTCTCCACTTCATACATACATCTGTTAGTCCAAAGTAATACCAGTGCTTCCAGCTGAGTTGTGCCATATTTATATTTGTGTAAGACATCCTTCTTGCAGTGTGTATCAGTGGTGGTTACCTCTGCAGGATCTACAGAAACTAGCCTGTGGGCAGGTTTCTTATTCAACTTGTGGGACAGTTGCAAACACAATGGACAAGGAGGAGGAGACACTATGGAAGTGCTCCTATCCCAGGGATGGGTGTCTGACCAGCTCTAGTGATTCAGGCAGCCTCAAAAGCAGATCTCAAGAGTATTTCTGACCTTGTTGGCTGCTATTCTCTTTCACTGACTCACCAGAGCACCACATGTGAGTTTACTGGTTTTACCACCTCTGTATCTCCAGAAAGGCTAAGTTTTTGACTCTGAACTAGCTTCTGTCCTAAACCTACTTGCTCCTTCCAGAATTGGGACATCATAGGTGCATGCTCTTCTGGAAAAGAGAGACATCCCAATGTAGTATCTGGGACAGGGAAAGTGCCTGAAGTAAAGAATGTTTTACATATCTGAGGTTTCATTTCCAAAACCTTCAAGGAGTAGTTGGAGATGACATGAAAAGGAAAATGGTGCTTAGGGGACTGTTGTAATTACAACCAGTGTCAAAGGGATGCAGCATGATCTTAGTAGAGAGGGGCAGCCTAAAGAGTACTGATGTAAGCAAGACATTTTCCCATCGTTGTGACTTCTAGCTTTACTGCAGAGGATTCAGAGGTCTGTCATGAAAGGAAAGTTGGAAAAAGGAAATTATAGAGACAATATTTAAAAAAGGGAAGTTGTAGGCCATACAACTCTTCAATTTCTGGATGAAAATGGGGACTTACTATTAACACACAAAAGAAAAGCAGGGAAACAAGCAACTGTCAGTAGTAGCTAGTGAAAAAGGAGTTGGGCCAGACCAATCTAGATTTTTTCTATACAGGGTAAAAGGCTATGAAAATGGAGCATAGACATAAGCATGACTTTAGTTTTACTTTAGTAAAATTTAGTTAAATATTAGCATGTAATGCAGGAGAGAAGACCCATTTGATGTGTTACAAAAAGGCAGCAGAGGGTCATACTCAAATTACTAAATTGTTTCAATTCAAATGAAGAGCCTGTTTAAGGGTCTATAGCATCATTCCTGGAAATGACATTCAGAATTATTGCTAAGGACCCAGGTGATAGCTCGGAGAGGAAAGTTGTTACCTCTGATGACAACATGGGGCTGCAGAAGCACAAGGCACCTTCCACACACGAGGAGGGGAGTAGACATTGGCTAATGTGGCAGAGTGGCTGAAAAATGCAGGGTGCTGCAGGGAGACCAAGAGAAAGGCTCTGTGGATCAACAGGGGTAGGATGCTGCAGAAATACAGCTGAGCACGGGCATGCATCCCTGATGAAACTGTCTCCATATTCATGGGCACCCAGGAAGACCTGAGGCAAGACAGACGTGCTCTTGAGAGAGAGACCCTGTTGGGGTGGCTACAAGAGGCTGTAAGGAGCAGGACACCAGCTTTAATTCTTCTGCACCTCTTGCTACTGGTCCAGTTTTTGGCCAGGCCATGTTGTCCTATCTGCCCTGCAGAACATGGGGCAGCAGGAGACCAGTCAAAGAACAATGGGCAGAAGGATGAGGAAATGCCAGATTCTTTCCTGTAGGGAAACTGGAATAGAAATTAC